>VOQK01031342.1:34703-49425 GCA_015052645.1 Benitochromis conjunctus
CGCTCTAAAGGCCGGTTTGAAAAAATTTGCATTTGACATTTTGTGCTGTGAAAAACTGGTCCCATATAAGTTCATTAGCCTGGGAAATGGCAGATGTGACACTGGAGGGAATAACTCACTTGCTGGTGATCTTAAAACTTGGTTTTCAGTGGAATCTGAGCTACATACTCAAATAGCATTAGAAACCTTGCTGTGCAATACTGCAAATTCTGTTATTTATCTGATACCAATTAAATGCAGGGCAAGTATTGCCAATACCAATACCGATGGGAGTACTTTTAACCTATAACAGCAGCTTATGTAGGGAAGAGCAACGTGTCATGATTTATGATTTGAAGCAGATAATTCTGAACTCATTTTAAGGACCACTAAATCACTGGGATTATTACTTTCCACAATAATTAGTTAAAATAAATGACACAGTAAAATGCACCTTACCAGCGTTGGTGTTGATACTATCAATATTTGGATCGATGAACCCACTTCTACTTGAGAAAACTACGTTTTCTTAGCTCTGGATCACCCAGAGCCACCTCAACCCAGATCACCCACTATTTTAAGACCTCTGAAAAAAAATTGTGATTGTAGGAGAGGAGGACAGAGGAGGATGCTAGGAAGAGTGTGAGGCAGATAGTCCAAAAAGGTCAAATAACAACAACAACAAGAAAAAACTTGCAGATGTAAAATTTCAAATGTAATATTTCAGTGGAAAACAAATACGTGTAATAATTTATTTACTGTTATGGCTACTAACTTTTATTAATTAGATTAATTAATTTTATATTTTGAAAAAATAAAATGTTCACGTCCCTGATTTTTTATTAAGCACAACTAGTGGTCAAAGCTAACGCCTAATTTTTAATACTAAAGTCTCTCATTAGCAATTTTCCATCACTACATTTGAATTCATTTAGTAGTAGAAACTGTGCAGTTATATCAATTATGCTTTTTCATTTTAATGCTTCTATAATCAACTCTACAAGGCTGAAATTTCAACAAAACGAACCGTTTATTCAGAGTCTCAGATTAGGAAAGCATTTAAAAAAGCACTTGCAAATTTAATCTGGATTTAAGAAATCTTCCACTTGATATTTATTCGGACAGCTCTGGGAAATGCGTCAGCTTGCTGTTTATTTGTACCAGCTTCACAATTTAAGAAGAAGTTGACACACCTGCCTTCAAACATCATTAAGGGAGATGGGCAGTGCAGAGAAAAGCTTCTTTATACCGGTTTTTCACCCCAACCGGTCGCAGCAGATGGCCCCGCCCCGCCCCTCCCCTCCCTGAGCCTGGTTCTGCCGGAGGTTTCTTCCTGTTAAAAGGGAGTTTTTCCTTCCCACTGTCACCAAAGTGCTTGCTCATAGGGGGTCATATGATTGTTGGGTTTTTCACTGTATGTATTATTGTAGGGTCTACCTTACAATGTAAAGCGCCTTGAGGCGACTGTTGATGTGATTTGGCGCTATATAAATAAAATTGAATTGAATTGAATTGAATTTATATTTGAAAAAGAAAACAGTAATATTGACTCTATAGTTTTACAGTTTGTTCGTGTGAATTTCCACTCAAACAAATACCAACGTCATTAAGACACGTGGCCCTGCTCTTGCCCTTTTTTTCTACTCTTTACAACACGTAGACCAATGAAAGTGCAGAAAAACCCAAAAGGATCCAGAGCAACTGGGCTCTCCTCCACTAAAGGATTATATTAACCTTTCCACAGATGTCACTATATAATAAGTGGTACCCTGTGCTGCACAATGGCATTTCTCTTGGGTAAGGTGCAGGGGTCCTCTAGTTAAATGGCACACGTAATGTCTCTGTCTGTGCACTCCCTAATCTGCAACTAATATCCCTGTGTGTACAGAAATATGTGTATGTGTGAAAACATTAACACAACTTTACTTGTGTGCCCATGATAAAGGAAAGCAAATACATGGGTATGGTTATATTTTGGATAGTGACTGTAAACGGCTTCTTAAAAGTTAGTTCTTAAACTTTTTCTGGCCAGTGTCAGAGGTTGGAAAACAGTTCTCACATTGCAGTGACTTCCCAGCTTGGGAACCCCTGAGATAGATGAATGCAACCAAGCAGCAATTGATTTGACAAATGAAAAGTTCTTAAAATCACCAATATACAGCAGAAACATGTAAAAATAAACAAAATAAGAAACTTATAGCTTATTCCTATCCATGACTATCCTTAGCTCTAGAAAAAGAAACCGCCCTTTTTAATACTGCAGTGAACTATCATCCCTGCACATAAAGCTAGCTAGCCCACTAGCCAACAAGCTAGTTCTTTAAAAAAGGATAAAAAACATACAGTATACACAATATCTCCAGTGTAAGTTATCAATGTGTAACATTTATCCATCTAAAAGGTACACAAAGAGTGAGTAAAAGTCCAAAAACCCAAACTTTGGTATTTCACAGACAGGTAAGCAGCAAGACAAACAATCCAGACAGGGAGCAGACAAAAGGTAAAGTCCATAAAGCAATCCTAATATATTATCTAATATCTGCCAAAGTCACCATAACATACTGAACTAAGGCTGTGTACAATGTAATTAGATTTTCTGTTACTAATTTGTAATGTTAGACAGCACCATTAAAGTACAGAATCAAAGAAGTTACTGCATCGCTGACAACTCTTGAAAATATTTGATTTTCTCAAATCACAAATCATTTGTTTTGTGATTTGAGATTTGTTAGTATCATTGACAAGTTGGTTCTGTCTATATAATATAGATATTTCCAGTGAAGGAGTTCACACATTTTACATGCACTTCACTTTTATCTCCATGAGCTCCGTTTTATCTTCAACATTTCCCTTTACCATACCAGCAGATTTTGGAAGGGGGTGAATCGATTTGGCTCTGTGGTCCTGCTTCAGCATTTCAACCAAGCAGGTATCAGTAGATCATTATCAATTATTCAAAGCTCTGAGTTTAAAAAAAATAAATTCTGTTTAAAATGCTGAAAATGAAACACTTGAAGCCACTTAACTTCAGGTGGTTGGTTGATTGCTGAAAGAGAAGGGGGTGAACATTTGGAACATAAGCATATGTCAGCAGGTGGTTGGTTTTTCCCAGTAGAGTTCAGCACATATTTCACAGTTTTCATGGAGCAAGTGCAAACTGACTATAGTGATCATCTCAAAATGGCTTTTGACATCATCAGGCAAGAAGTACCAGAGCTCAGGATGTTTAACCAAAACCAGCATGGTCTCCTTTAGTCTCTGTTAGGTGCAGCCACAAGAGTCATGCCTGAGAATATAAGGCTGCACTCTGGCTTATATGCTGTAACTTCTAGTTATATTTAAATATTTGAATTGAAAATCTGTTAACAGCAGTAGCCACTACCAGTAAGCAATATTATATGGAAAAGTAATTATGTTTGCACTTATTTATGAGAAGTCCCCAGAGGGATCCTTTTTGCTATCAAATACTCTCTTGTCCTACTGTCCAACTCTCTGGTTGCAAAGCTCTAGTGACCAACCAGAGCAGCGGACACTTTCCATGCACTGCATAGTTGTTAAACATATCAGCATATCAATGTGTAATCCACAATACTGGCATGTAAACATCAGTAAATAATAAAAAAAGGAATGGATTTAACATACATGCATGTGCTGACATGGAATACCACATCCAATTTCTAATTACTTCTTTTTAACCTAATCTAAAGCTTGCTTGTTTTTTCTTTATTATTCTTTTATTATAAACTACTATTATGAACTAATGCAACCTTTTCTACCTTGGGTTGCCAAGGCTTGCTTTATTGATTTTTTTGTATAGAGCATTAATGGAAAAGTTACTGATTAATTGTGAGGGACAGCTATTGCTAAAGGGGTTGAATATTAGAAAACAAGATCAAAACTACAAGACTTATGGGATACAGTTCAAGCACTGTCATGGCATTTGACCACCACTGAATTAAATTAGAGTTATTTAAACTAACAAAGATGTGGCTCAACTGAAAAAAAAAAAAAAGAAAAACTGGGCATGAAATGAATCAAGATCTAGTTTCATTGTGTATATTAATAAATATTTAAATATATTTTAAATATCCTCCACGAATTGCTACCTTACCGTGGTGGTGGGGATTGTGTGTCCCAGGGATCCCAGGGGCTATGTTGTCCGGGGGCTTCTGCCCCCTGGTATCGTCTCCCATGGCAAATTGGTCCTGGGTGAGGGACCAGACAAAGAGCGATTCAGAAGATCCCTATTAGAAGACCAGCAAGGGAACGGTTCACCCTGCCTGGGATAGGGTTACCGGGGCCCCTGCCTGGAGCCAGACCTGGGGAGGGTGCCCGAGGGCAAGCGTCTGGTGGCTGGGCCTTAGTCCATGGGGCCCAGCCGGGCACAGCCTGAAAAAGGAACATGGGCACATCTTCCTGCAGGCCCACCACCTGCAGGAGGGGGTCAGGTGCATTGTTAGCCGGGCGGAGGCCCTGGCGGACTGATCCCTGGGTAGCAAGACTGGCAACTGGAACATGGAATGTCACCTCTCTGGTGGGGAAGGGTTAGTGCGTGAGGTTGAGAGGTACCGGCTAGATATAGTCGGGCTCACCTCAACGCACGGCTTGGGCTCTGGAACCAGTCTGCTGGAGAGTGGGTGGACTGTCTCAGTCTGGAGTTGCCCCTGGTGAGAGGCAGTGGGCTGGGGTGGGTATCCTGGTATCCCCTCGGCTTGCTGCCTGTACGTTGGGGTTTCTCCCAGTGGATGAGAGGGTTTGTTCCCTGCGCCTTTGGGTTGGGGAAAGGGTTCTGACTGTCGTCTGTGGTTATGCACCGAGTGGCGATTCAGAGTACCCAGTCTTCTTGGAGTCCCTGGGTGGGGTGCTGGAGGGTGCTTTGCCTGGGGAATGTTGTCCTACTAGGAGACTTCAGTGCTCATGTGGGTAACGACAGTGAAACCTGGAGGGGCATGATTGGGAGGAATGGCCTCCTGGATCTGAACCCCAGCGGTGTTTTGTCTTTGGACTTATGTGCAAACCACAGTTTTGCCATAACAAACACCATGTTCGAACATAAGAGTGCCCATAAGTGCACGTGGCACCAGGACGCTCTAGGCCGCAGGTCAATTTTGTAATCACTCGGGTAAAGAGAGGGGCTGAGCTGTCAACTGATCATCACCTGGTGGTGAGTTGGATCAGGTGGTGGGGGAGGACGCTGGACAGACCTGGTGCACCTAAACGTATAGTAAGCATGTGCTGGGAATGCCTAGCAGAGGCCCCAGTCCGCGAGATCTTTAATGCACACCTCCAGCAGAGCTTCAACAGCATTCCGAGGGAGACTGGGGACATCAAGTCGGAATGGGCCATGTTCAGCACCTCCATTGCCAAAGCCGCTGCACTGAGCTGCAGTCGCAAGGTGGTTGGTGCCTGTCGTGGTGGTAACCCCCAATCCAAATGGTGGACATCAGAGGTGAAGGGAGCCACCAAGCTGAAGAAGGAGTCCTATCAGGCTTGGTTAGCCTGTGGGACTTCGGAGGCAGCTGATAGGTACCGACAGGCCAAGCGGAACGCAGCACGGGCAGTAGCTGAAGCAAAAACTCGGGTGTGGGAGGAGGTCAGGGAGGCCATGGAAAAAGACTTTCAGACTGTCTCGAAGAGATTCTGGCAAACCGTCAGGGGACTCAGGAGGGGAAAGCGGTGCTCTACCTGCACTGTGTCTAGTGCGGGTGGATGAGGCCCGAGGTCTCTCTTAGTGATAGGGTGAGAAGTTCAGCCATACAGGAGGGGTTCAGAGTGCTCCTTCACATCAAAAGGAGCCAGTTGAGGTGGTTCAGGCATCTGACAAGGATGCCTTCTGGACACCTTCTGGGCGCCTCCTGGGTAAGGTGTTCCGGGCATGTCCCACCAGGACACACAAGCAGGATTCTCTCCAGCGTTCCCCAGGTGGCTGGGGAAAGGGAGGTCTGGGGTTCGCTGCTTGGGCTGCTGCCCCGCGACCTGGCCCCAGATAAGTAGAAGAAGATGTATATTAAACATATTCTCATTTTTCAAGATATAGTGTGTAAAATCTCACCTCTAGATGTCAGTAGATTGCAGTTAAGTGACCGCTCATCTGCAGCAGATGTCAATCCACTGTTTACCTTAGCTATGAATATGGTGGGTGTCCATGACTATTTAGTCTAGAGGAGGCTGTAAAACAGTGAAAGTCCAATATAAGTCACTGAATCAACAAAGCTCCCTTCTGTCTGATGACAGCAACACTGGGCTATTCCGTCAGTAAGCACTGTGGTTTTTTGCCGCTGTTAGCTGCTGTTAGCTGGCGTAAGTGAAACTTTCTTTGTAGCGGATCTAAAATTGCTAGACTCAAACACCTCACAGATAAATGGATAAGAATGTGAGAATGTAATCAAACTGTTTCAAAGGGAAACAGTGATTTTTAGGATACTTAAGCCTAACATGGCTGAATGTTAGCCTTTAAAAAGCTGTTGTTGCTGTTGTGCTGGCTCATTGTCAACTGTTCAGAGACAGGAGGGTCTGTTAGGGAATGTTAGGTGCAAGGCAGTTTTTAGCTTTGTTTCACAGCAAGAGGAATCATTGAGATGTAAAAACGAAGATGTTAAAGTTGTAAACTCAGTGCTTTACAAGACACAATACAACTTGCTGAGTGACAAGAAGTCCTGTATGATTTCCCAATTGGGCATGCTACAAGATAAGAGTAGATGGGAACAGCATTGTGCAATTATTGCTCTTCCAACATCATCTGCTACCCCCAATATACAACAGCTTGAGAAAGAGAGAGAGAAATAATGAGACACACTGAGAAGGAAGAACATCCCCCTTCAGTTTTAAATATACAATTAAAGACTGTTGGATCATGTTACACAACAGCACAGTCGGTGTGTTTATGCAGTATTTATGGAGCAGACTGTCGGTTCAAGAACACATAAGACACCATGAAGACACTAAAGTCTAACTTGCCAAGCTAACCACAAAGACTTGACTCTTTATTTCCTTCCAGCTCCTCTGAGGTTAAAACCGGGAGAGGAAGCACCAGTGCAGATATAAGAATGCTACTGATTTTATTTAACACTCAGCAACTAAGCTATTAAGCAATGTTTCCTAAAACTTTCCATTTAAAAATAAATTGGTTCCACTTTAATTCATTTAATTTTCCAACTGGCAGCATTCTTATTATAATACACCACTAACTGGTTTAACATTTTGGTCATAAATGCTAATAAGCGCAACCTGATAAATACTTCTATTCAACTCCTGAGCTGATGCACTGACAACCTCAATTAAATGCTTTAATTATGTCTTAATGTCAGGTCAGGCGTTTGAGTGAAATGTTTCTTTTCTTTTTAATTATGATTTTTGCACCAACAAGACGATTCCCAAAGAGCTATTGGTTGAAAATTTAGCACATCTCAGGATGTGCAGCATGTCCTTGAAAAAAAAAAAATGAGAAAACTGTCCAAGTGCACAACAAAAGAACAAATGGCAGGCCTAAAAACCATCTGCAGCAGATGGACAGTATCTGAAAGTCACATAAAAGATGCCTAACTACTGTTCACTGAAGCTTCATTAGAAATGGTCAGATTTTGGTTCAAATCTTCATCAGTGTGTTTGAAGGTTGTCAGGAGAGAGGTACAACAGTAAGTCTCTTTAGCAATCTGACAATACAATACAATAAGCATAAAGCAAAGTAAAATTTCACAGTTGAACTGTTGTGAGTTTTCAAAGCTGAATATGCGAATATTCCATGGAGATGCAGCTCAAATAAAACCACTTCAATCCCAGATTCACTGTTTAGTGCCATACGATAGCTTTAACAGCACTGAATTTAACTAAGCAATTCAATAATTGAACTCTCTTGGTGGTGTACAGTTGGTTTATGCAATATCCCAGTGTGAAAGTTGTTCCTACATAATAATTACAATAATGTTGCTCCACCTGGCAAATTGTATAAACCTGATGTCACTGCTTTGCCAACCAAGAAAAAAAGCTGCCATGAGAAGTGCCATGGGAAGTAATGCCACTGGCTTCTGGGATAAGGTTGTGCTGGATGATGCATCAAGCACAGGACTTTCACCTATGGGATTGGGTTTTGTGCATTGTTTGAAACTGAAATTGTAGGAACAAATCAAACATAGGGGTATCAGAATATAAATACATGTTTACTAACTGGCAGAGCTTTAACAAACAATTAATTTGCAAGGTAGAGCGCACACGAAGACCAAGATCTGCCATATTGAGTTGTTTGATTACATGAATGCTTATGAGATTTGTTGTATTGTTTTTAAATCTCTACCTTCTGTCCAACAAAGTTAGAACAACCAGCCATTTAGCTAAAGAGGAAAGTTGGAAGCAGGCTTTATCCAGATTTTGTATGGATTAAACAGAAAAGATGTAAATATTTTCTATTAATGTACTGAAATATTTTTTTCTTTGTTTTTTCTTCTTTTATCCTGTCTCCCTCCCCTAAACCCAACAGGTCATGGCAGATGGCTGCCCATCTCTGAGCGTGGTTCTTCCAGAGGTTTCTTCCTATTAAAAGGGAGTTTTTCCTTCCCACTGTCACCAAGTGCTTGTTCATAGGGGCTCATCTGATTGTTAGGGTTTTGTCTCCATTATTGTAAGGTCTTTATCTTACAATATAAAGCACATTGAGGTGACTGCTGCTGTTATTTTCTGCTAAATAAAAAACATAATTGAATTGAATAGAAATTAGCTTTGATAATAAGATTCCACCAGTGTGCACAAGATATCAAATACCTGTTCATGTCACAACATATGAAGAACAAACTGAAATGAGTTGTTTGACTTTCCACAAACAAAATTCTCTCTCTGACCGCGAAGCGACCCCGCTAACTAAACACCAGACTCGGCTTTTGTTGCATGTTGTGGGGCTAAGAACAACCTGGGTGAAAAAACTTCACTAGCCTGAATGCAGTGAAGTCTTGACAGGAAAAGACATGAATAGCATCCTCCCTCCAGTCTCTCGGCAGCTTCAATCAAGGTGAGAAAGGTAACAAACTCCCTCAGCAGCATCAGCAGAGCAGCACTTTGGCTAGCAGCACTCAACTAGTGTTGAACATGTCAAGCATTTAGCTTGGCTCTGCAGAGAAGGAGACATTACTCTCAAACAAACCAATATTAGGCATGGGGGGTGGGGGCACAAGAAAAAGTTGTTGCCCCCCCCCCACTCCAAAATGCCTGGCTGTCCATTATTTTTGTCCTGTGGCAATGAAGTAGAAGCCAGCTGGCTAAGGCCCTCAACAATAAACAAACACAACATTGTCTGGCTTGAACAAACAACCTGCAGTTTCCCCAGAGCCAGCCTTCCCTCCCCAGCGATGATGAATACTCTCTGTCTCTTGCAGTCATATTTTTCTGTTGGCCGCGGCGGGTTTTTTGGCTGCAGGGCCGGATATTGATAAAGCTGGAACAGGATTTTCTGCACTGTATAATGTGGCTATCGCTCAGTGGTGTGTGAGGGATGCTATGGGCTTGGATATAGATATCCAACCTCTGGCTTTGACACACAGGGTGTCTGAGCTTTATGTGTAAACAGTGAAGCGAAAGGACTGTGTGTGTGTCTCAGTAATCACTAGTATCATGCTGTCTCTGACCTCTGAGCCATTCCGTAAAGACACACATGTACGCTGACTACATTAACACACAACACACAGAACAAAGACAGCAGCTCACACTGCTCTATTTGAGCTATTTACCCATTTAATCCCAGTGTGTGTGCTGCGCTCCATTTCAACCAGCAGTAATGAGCTGTGGCTGGACTCTGATATGTGTGTGTTTGACTGTATCCCACAGCGAGGTCTATAGTGTGAACTATGTTGAGTCACCCAGCACAGCTTAGCATAGTGGCACCTCACTGTGGTGTGTGTTTGTATAGTTAAGAGGCCGACTCTCTAGCACTCCTCCTGTGCCTCACTGAGTTCATCAAAAAAAGAAATCAGATTTAAAATACTCATGCGACCATGCAAAACTACACAAATGCACTTACAGTCAATGCAAGCAATGTTTTCCCTTTATTATTTCAGAAGCAATAGGCTAACCTTATTGCTGAAAGAACACTTCCTTCACTGCTGGACGTGGCGTAGAAGTAATTTCATATAATTATTACTGTGTTAAACCACATGCCCTGTTCCAGAAATTCAAAGTGGGCCCCCCTGTGCATGTGATTTAGGAACAGTAAGAAAACTTCCACTGCTACTATTTGCTCTCAAACAAAGATCAGAGTGTACATTTATGTAAGTTTGGAAAGACTACACAAACTACTCATACAGGCATCATCCAACTATAATGATTGGAGCTTATGCATCTATGTATGTCTGTATGTATCCCGTCTCCTCCTAAGTGCATGGGCCAATCTTGGCCAAACTTTGCATGAACATTTTCACACGTGTCGAGGTTCCACCCACACTAGAACCAGTTCAGGCCATAGACAGTCATCCGTCTGTCTTACCTGCTTGTGAACTGCATGGATGCAGGAGGGCATCCCAGTTCACAGAGCGAGACATAAGTACAGCCGGTCTATCACAGGGCTAACACAGAAAGGAAACCAGGCTTCACTATATGCAATCGAAAAAGCATGTGTATATATAATCCAGTTTTGGCTGCAATTCCCAAACAGTTAATGCAGTATTTATTAATGACGCTAAAAGCTGCACTTAAATCACATCTTCATCATTTGATTGTAATCTACTGTGGTTTAAAACGTGTTTAGTTGTTAACATATTTGTGACTGCAGGGCTTACAATAAATGTAATATGAGTTATACTGTATTGAGCTGAAGTGTAATATGTAACACTGTAAGTTATCTTCAGGAGCTTGTTTCCATGTTTCTGAGTCAACCACTGCCCTTTGACCTCAACTGGCACTGGCTCTCTGTGGTTCACATTGAATTCATTATGCAACTGATGCCCTAATGACAAACATGCAGATGTAACGTAGCACAAGCAGGGGCCTTGGACCAAATAAATGTTTAATAACATATTACACTTAATGGCTGACTGGCTGCCCACTGAGGAGCTACTGGAATGCACGGCATAACGAGCTGTTAGCCGCGATCTCCCCTTTCTCACATCTTCTCTGCTCTGAACACCCAGACTAAAACCATTACATTATGCATGAAAGGGTGCAATGAGAAGCTGCAAATTACTCCAAAACAGACATGTTGCTTTACTAATGGCTGGATTTATTACCCATAATGGTGCCCATGTTCTACGGTCAGTCTCTGAATGGCTAATACGTAAAAATATAATTGCAGAATAATTGAAAATATGGAATCATGTAAAGTAATTAAAGAAACTGTCTGAACTGGATACTTTGATTTCACCAATTGGTAAATCTTTGATCGAATCAAACATTTAAACCAAATTAGTGTTTTCGTACCAACTGATAACATTTATTTTTTTTAATTATTGACAAAATAAACTATTTCTTCAAGAACTACTTTCCTTCTACTTTGGACACATTATGAGATATTTTCTATCAAAATAGAACGAACATGTTGAGATTTCCTTGGCTCCAAATATTGTGTTTTGTCAAAGCTAATATGAACAAACGCATGACCCTGTTTTGTGCTCTCTGCTCCTGTTCCACTTCGCACTGGTCATCACCTGCACTCATGTATTTACCAATCTGCTCAGCACTTTTTAAAGATTTATTCTATGTTTATTTAAGTATTTTTTGCCTATAGTATGTTCGCACTGAATACCGCAGCAATTTCCTGATGTTGTATACCTGACCAACATTTGGCAATAACGTCCTTCTGATTCTGAACAAAGCTGCTCTTCAGCGTTGGTGCCCTGATGCACCAGCAACAAAATATCAGATGTTGAAGACCAAATCACATAAGGGATCAGGAGAGGTGGAGCCACTTTGCAGTGCGGCTTGTTTTCACTTTCACTAGTATCTGATTAGTCTTAGGGATAGATTTCCACTAGGACCGACTCGGCTCAACTCAACTCAACACGACTCTACTCAATTTGGTTTATTGTCCATTACAATTAAGTAGCACCTGATGTGCGTCAGATCTTTGTACTGTAGCAATGTGGCCAAGTCCCATCATCAAAGGGACATCAAACACAACACAGCAGAGGACGTCGAGGCGATGGTATATCTGTCACCTGGTATATGGCTTTTTGTTAGATTCACACTCAGTTTAGTTGTGCATCCATTTTCCTCTAGTACCAGGTACGACTACCTAATGGAAAAATCACAAAAACCGAGTCGAGTCAAGCAGAGCAAACCTAAGTAGTGGGAAAGGGTTATAAGGTATCACAGTGTGTTTAAATGTGAAGCCAGCTGGATTCTGTCCTGATGAATTGGGAATGAGACCAGGCTCACAATTACAAAGAGATCAAAAAGTTACTTCCATTTAAAAAAATAAAAAAAAAGATACTTCAGCCAAGAATTTCCTTTACTGCAAATTCTGTGGACTGTTTGTTTCTGCCACTGAAAGAAACAACTGGTGGCTGTGGCTTAAGAGGTGGAGCAAATTATCAACTAATCAGAAACTTTGGGGATTCGATTCCTCGCTGCTTCAGACTGCATGCCAAAGTGTCCTTGGGCAAGATCCTGAACCCAGAGTTGCTTCTGATGCGTTCATCAGAGTGTGAATGTCTGTGAATGAGAAGTAAAGCACTTAGCATGTGTGAATGTGTGTGTGTTGTTTTTAAATGTTGTATAAAGCATTTTGAGTGTGCAAGTAGAGTAGAAAAGAAATACACAGTCCATCCTTAAAACGTAACATAGTTGTCATGTTACAGCCTTATTCCAAAAAATACGCCATAATGATAAAGTGAAAAAAGTGAAGAAAAAAAAAAACCTAATTACACCTGAAACTTCTGATAAAGTAACTTTACATTTTGAGTCAATGAGTTGTTAAGTCAAAATTCTGAGATACCTAATAAAAACCTGAAGATTTAAAAATTCAAACTGTTTTTTTTTTTTTTTTCTTCGCTTCGATATGTCTTCACTGACTTCAAATGTCAGCTTGTTATTATGGAGCAGAACCTGCAAAACCTGGAAAAGGTTGTGTAATATAAGTTATACACTTTAAAAACACACACACATAACAACAACTTTACTGTTATTATCCTTCATACTGTTCAATTCACTTTGAAGCCTAGGTGTTATCTGTGCTATTTGCAATTGCATTAAAGGTTAAGAACACCAAGCAGAAAGAAAAAGTGTGACATTTTCTAAAGTTATTGGCTTATTTTTCTTTTTTTTCCCCCAATAAAGATACGTTTTATAGTAAATATGAAGCTGCAGCCAGCAGTGCGTTTGATTGGGATAGCATAAAGAGTACAAAAAGACAGAAACAACTAGCTTGGCTCTGCACAAATGAGTTTAAATGTGTTTTTATGAGCTTTTGTCAGAGTTGTTGTATGCATATTTATTTAGGGCTGGACAGAACAGTAACTGCCAATGCTTAATTAAGCTAACTAACAAACATTGTCTGAACTACAGTGTACACGTAATGTTTGGGTCGCTAAGTCTGAAGCCATGCTGGTGCATCCAGTGTGTAAGGATCTTGTTACTGGAGTTTTCAACTCTATTTATTTTGGCAGAAATTAAGAAAACAGGGTAACGTGCGGTTCTACGGCACTCTAAATCACATAGAGGAGGAAGAGAACATTGTGCCATGCACCTCCCAGCGGTGGAGTGCCTACCAGCTGTCGTGCTCATGCTGAGAGTGCTAGAGTGCAGAGGCCTCTTCGTGGGGGAGCTGATTCCCACTGGATGCTTCTGGTTAAATCCTTTTCTTTCGTTTTTTTAGTCACCACAAATTGTGCCTTCCTGAAACGAAGAAAGAAAAAAAGCTGACAAAAGAATGTAAAAAAAGAAAAAAAAAAGAACAACAATCAAGTACTTTGAGTGGAAACTTCATCAGCACACCTGCAGCAGTACATTTATGCCATCAACTTGAATGAATTGTGTTGAAAATAAAAAGAATTGATGGAAGTGATACTGGGGTTTTTTTGACAATGTCACTCTAACATTTCATGGTTGCTGTAATCATAAAACACAAAAATCTGCATGTTGGACTGAGATGCATGTGTGAAATGGTGCTTTACCCCTTCACCCTGGGTGTAACTGCCCTCTGCGATCAGCACTGCAGTTAAACTCAAACTGGCTTCATTCTTCCTGCGAGGTGGCATATGGAATCAGGGCTAATGCTGCAATTTCAACACTTGGAGTTATATCATGGCTGTGGGGTACAAGAGAGCTGGATACTGAATGTCCTGCTTGTTGCCAACTGTGCTTTCTTTGGAAGGCAACTGGATCCTTGCAAGATTTGCAAGCTCACAATCACAAGAGAATCTGATTTAGGAGTCTTTAAGCTGTGAGTTTGTGCATGAATCACACAGGGTTAAGACCAGTCCGTATCCTGTAAGGTCTAACTGGTTACTGCCAAGTTCCACCAACCGCTTGCTAGTTTTCAAAGCTCCTCAGGTTGAGGCTTCTTTTTTGGTCTTCGGCGATACTGTTCTTCAATCTGGGAATTTTTAGGTGAACTACTTTGCTAGATGTGCCAGGAACCATGATGTTTATCATAGTCCTCCTTTTTTGTAAAGTAAAAAATATATAAAGACGTAAACACAATTTTCTTGAAGTAAATGTTCTTAATCTTATCAAGGTGATTTTATCTTAGCATATATTTACCATAACTTCTTTCTTTTAATTGTTAGTTATTCATTATAATTGAACGTTTGCTGTCATCAGTTTGTAT
>VOQK01031350.1:0-14155 GCA_015052645.1 Benitochromis conjunctus
AAAACTTGCTTGCACCTCTAACCCACAGCTCACTGCAACAAGTTCACACATTTTCTGTCTGGTGTTATAAGGAATCGACTCCCACCAGAGACGAGGTAGGTTGAGACACTGGCTACAACGGCAGAGGGGAAAAACCCCCCCCAAAACACAGCAACTCATCAGACAAAAGAGCCTCTGAGAGCCAGCGAGTGCTGAAACACTGATGAAATCGAACAGAGTTGGTAGCGGGGGGGGTTTGGTGAGCAGCTTTAAGTAGCTCAGTGGTGAGCTGACAGATCGAGCCTCATCTTCATCACATCTGATTGTTCTCTTTTTGCCGTGCCTTTAAAAATACTCTGTGCGTGTGTGTGTTAACATGACCTAGATTTCAAGTGTGCACTGCGATGCACAGTGATGGTTTGTGTGTGAAAGAGACAAAGAGCTCAGTCTATGGTTAACCATACACCTCTCCTTCCCCCACATCCATGCATACCCCCCCCCCCCCACACACACACACACCCACACACACACGCACACACACGCACAATGAAATTACCTTCCGACAACGGTGGTTTGTGACACTCTCTGGGTGGAATTTATGTTTTGACTTGTCCTCAATTTTTTTTGCCAAAGGTTGAAAACATGCTCTTTTTTTGCCACAACCCTGTGTGTGTGTGTGTGTGTGTGTGTGTGTGTGTGTGTGCGTGTGTGTGTGTGTGTGTGTGTGTGTGTCTGTGTGTTCTTTTATTTATAATAAATGTGATGATGATTGATGATTGACGATTTGAGGATTGATGGAAATAAAAAAAAAAATAGAATAGGTGCAAAAACATTTCAATATTTGGTATAAAAATAAGGAAAAAGCATAAAAAGTCAAATTAAACCTGTTATTGAAATTTGGATGTCTGCTACTGTGATGATTATTATCAATAATAACCTATAATAACTAAAACATCTTTGATTTTTTTTTTTAATTAACAAAAGTGAATGTAACAAGTAGCTGACTACTGACATCCATTGTTTTGCTGAGCTGTCCATCCACCCAGACCTCCTCCCTCAGTGGTCTTTGTACCTCTGTGGCACATACAGGGGGAGTTTGTTTTTAAGACATTGTTGAAAGAGTCTGTTTTGACCCAAACCTTGATCTTTTTCTAAACCTAACCAAGCTGAAAATAGTATAACAGTAAAATAAACCTTTCTGCCAGTAAGCCTTTGTGGCAGAAAGCCCTGAAGGCAAACTGCTCTCAGTTGCAATAATGACCTCTTTTGGTCCCGACATGATTACTGAGGTCACCGGTGGCACAGTTACATTAAAGTAAGCTGCTTTCACATATGACCAATGTTTTATTATTATTGTTTTCAGCAAGACAACCTCCCGTCTGCTGTTTTCTGTTTTTTGGTAGTTTATCTGTATGAAATATGTGATTATTCATTAGCCCTGGTTAACGCCTTATCCTTTACATAGTACTGGCTCTAACTTGCTGTTGCACTGTTGTATATAAAAATCATAAAGAACAGCCATCGCTGCTATCATGTAACATGCATCTGGTTTTTGTGATATATGACACACATTAGATTATACTGTGTATTTCTGCAAAATGTCAAACAAACCACACGTTGGTTTTAACTTTGTTTTTTCAATTTAGCATTGACACACACTCCTGCACATTGTGGTGTATTATCATGCAAATAACAATAATACAAGTAAATAAGTGGGCTAATAAATACTCATCAAATACTCATCCGTGCATAAAAAAACAAACAGAGATCAAATATTAAATGATTAAAATCAACAACAGTAAAATTACTCCTTGTAAAGACTGTATTTAAGAGATGTAAAAGAGTGAGCAGCCATCGCTTTTCTTTTTTTTTACATTTTTCCACCAGTTGGTGTGACAGACAATCCAGCTGTGCAGCATGTCCTGCCGGATTTTTCTCTTCCCTCTTCATCTTCATGAGGAAGAGATGCGAGCGAGGGAAGCTTCTCACTGCATCTCAACACACATTTACAATCCCAGGAAAAAGAGACAAACACCACAAAGACAGAGAGGGAGCGATGAGAAGGAGAGCCACTCTTGTTGTGCCAGTGGATCGACCTGACCCTGAATGTGATGTTCAGTTCAGGTCAGCAGCCACCATGACAGCGCTTCCTGTACTTTGTGCCTTTTTTCGATGCATTCATGCAGCTGCATCTGACAGTATTTCTTTTCCCTCATTAACTTGCCGTCAGGTTTTCAGTTCCCCAGGCTGGCCTTAGATGCTAGATGCAAACACGGAAAATCAGAAATTGATTATTACTGAATATTATTTCCTGTTTTAAAGAAAGTGTTGAAGGACTTTAATAACCCTGAGCTAAAATGGCGTTTGCGGCACAGTGGTGCAGTGGTTAGCACTCTCACCTAAAGCCAAAAAGGTTACTGGTTTGGACCCTCTGGTTCTTTTGTGTGTGGAGTTTGCCCTCCACGTGCCTGCAGGGATTAGGGACGCAGTCATCTTTCAGAGTGCTCTGGCTCAGTTATGTTAACTGATGATTCTAAAATTAGCCGTGGGTTAGAGACAGATAAAGTGCTTAAAGCGTAAAGCGCTGCATGAATGTGTGGTTAAATGTGGCCAGCAGTCTAAAGTGCTTTGAATGGTCAGTAGGACTAAAAGAAAGCATTGTTTTAAATGCCTGTCCATGAAACAGAATCACTTTCAACTAATCAAAAAGGGAAATTACCGGCAACTGAAGTCAAAGATGAGGAAAGGGAGAGTCCGAGAGAACTGTCAGCTAAAAAGGAATGCGTTCACTAAAAGGTTAGAGTCAGACTAACAGACCGGGCTAACGTGAACACCAAGCAACATTAATAAAACCATCACAAAACCCAAACTAACAATCCCAAATGTCTCAATGTGCAGCTTTCCAGCGCTCCTGTAGTCCTCGGAGATCTCTGATTGGCTGATTGGCCAAAGGTATGTAACACAAGTGTCACAAAAAGGCAAAAATATTGTGTCAATGTCTTCAACTCAATTTTAAAGAAATCAACCCTCTAATATTAAACTCACTCTAAATTTACAGTGACTTACAGGAAAAACCAGTAAATCTTTGAGAAGCTTTGAGAAGTTGAGATGTCAGTGGATGCAAATCATAACAATAATAAGAACAATACCAAAAAATATAATGTAATTTTTTGATGTGTGTTAGTCTGACTTTTCTCTAAAACACAGAGTTGGAGTCATCTCCACTGATGTAAAGCTCACAGGGTCAATACTCAGCACTACACTGCTTTTATCCTGCAGTACCTAAAGGATAAAAGTAGACCTGTGTTCTTCAATTAACACTTGCTTAAAGTGTGTTTCTGGGTGATAATACTGTGTGAATCACATATATCCTGTTGCTGCTGTTATCCACAGTTTAATATGACGTGCAAAGAGAGCTGATGAGGATGTTTGATGGGTCCTTGTATACCTGTTTCTCCGACAGTTTTCTGTGGCCACAGTTTAATTGTTTTCAGTGTATTTAGTGGTCATTAGAGCAGATAAGTGGTGATTATTATGTACGACTCTTCCTCTTTGCAGTCAGTGGGATGACAGTAGCACACTTGTGTCTTAATGTTGATTAATATGCACAATCCGTAACAAATGAAATGAATGCAAATGTGCCTTTCGGTTTGCCGGCGAGCTTTATGTTTGCCTTTTTTTCACATTAAATAAGTCTGCGGCACATTTTTCATCTGGACTCTGATCTATGCCTGTGTGTGCACTGATTATTAGATAAAGGATAGTTGCGAGTGTTTGATAATACTATGGAAAATTTACAAGGACAAAAAATTATCCAGAAACTGAAAGCTCAGATATTGGCGGTTGTGGTCAGGATTGTTTTTCGTGTGTCTCGGTGACAATTTCACTTTGAATTTTCTACTATTTTAAAACTAACTACTTCCTCCTGCAGGTACAACATGATGCTTATACTACTGACACTTGTGTAATATATGTAATAATATAGAGGAATCTCATTTTTTTTTATACTTTAACCACATTTGTCTGCCAATTTCTATATTTTTGTCATTATTTTTATACTTTCTTATATAATAACAGATATAATGCTTTTACATTTAAATACTGTAGAGAGGGTTTCCTAATGTGACTGAAAACATTTGTATTTGACTGCTTTGTGCAAAGCACAGCTCTCTGTTTTCCAGAGTCAGGCTCAATTTTTTACACTAAAGCTCAGTCTCACATTTGACATCTACACCCTGACACCAGTTCAAACATTTTCTGTATCGCTCTCCTTTCCAACCACCACGCCTCGGCTCGCTCGTTTCCCCTCCCCCTCGCTCGTCCTCCAGTGCACTCCAACTCTCCTCCTTGAACCTCAGTCTTGCACCTTTTTCCTCTCAGAATCATCCACAGCAGAGTCCTTGAAGCTCTTCACAGACCTGCTTCAGGATAATGACCGGCTGGCAGCTCTGCTATGCCGAAAGAAGAATGGCTTTCACTGAGTGATTGTGACTTTATAAACAGAAGAGGATTTCTGCAGAGACAGGCAGGAAAACAGGGAAAAGAAATCATTTCATGTCAAACACTGTGGCTCGGTGTGGTGGTAGTTATTTCTGTTGAGCAGCTCCACAATCATTTAGATACGATCTATGATTTCCTATGTTACCCACAGAGAGAGAGGGGGCACACACTTGTTCCATTCAGCTGTGGGTTTAATACGTGGGAGGAGGGAACCAGAGAAATACTTTTCCAGTAAAGACCAAAAACATCATGCGCTGCAGAGCGGGCTGCACACAACACTGCATTCTGGTCATTCTGGTCTGCAAAACACTGAACTACTCAATGTTTGAAGAATGTGAGTGAGAGTGTGCTGGCTTTGGTCAAAGGTGATAAAATAGCAACAAACACACAGGAAGTATTCATGTATTCACCAGGTCAAGAAACTTTACTTTCAAACATGGACAAATGTACTGTTAAAGCCTTAAAATCCTTTTTAAATGTCATTTTCAAAACATACCTTCCCCTCCTGCTTAGAAATCTTATTCATATTCCTGACATTATTTTCAATCTCTTATGTGATTATAAAGGTAAAAATAAATATTTACAAAAAATATTTATTAAGTAACTTACCAATACAATACTGGCATTTTACTCGATATAACAAAGAAGCAGAGGCCTGGAGTTTCTTCAGTGAAAACAGGACTTTAATTACAGGCTTTAAAACTGGAGCACAGACTTTTGGATGGTTTCTTAGTACAATTAACTGCATTTCAAGCCAGACTGACTGTGCGGTTTTATATTGAAATGTTTAATAAGGCATAAACACTAAAGAGTTCTGGATCAGTGACTCGGATTATGAGGTAAAGACGAGTGGACACCCAGCGTAAGGATCCTAACCAGTGTTTAGATACTAGTGAGGTCCAAAATCTTTTCTCATGATGATCATATTTAGGGAATAAAAAAATTAATAATTCCTTTAATTTTTATTTTAAAGAAAGACGAAAAAACTTTTAGTGGAGAAAAAACTACACCTCTGAAGAGCCTTCAGAAAAAATGTGAAAATTGTAAAAGACTTCCTTCTACTTTTGCAGGAGCAACTTACAGTAACTGTAACAAAATACTGAATTCTTTCTTCACTTAACTAAACCAGCACAAAGGTCACCTACACGATACCTCTGGCTCGTCTCTACCTTGGGCCTAAACCAATTATCGTTCCTCATGAGTCATCTTTGCCTCACCTAACCGAAACGCAACCAGGTGAGAGGCTCTGTAGGACGTTGTAGAAATCCTATAGTCTTTTCACAATAAAAGCAATCAAGTGTCACACACTGAGTTATGTCAGTTTTACTGTCAGAGCTTTACACAGCTGCTTACAGCCAGGCTGGTGGTAATAAATGGCCGTGTCAACACCTGAGGGAACGCAGCCACGCCCCTGCCCTGACTACAGATGGTGCTTCCTAACATTAACATTAACTACTTATTACGCCATCCAAATATGGTCACTTCAGCTAAAAAATAAACAAAAAATATAAATTAATTTGAAAAACTAACTAAAAAAAACTTAAAAGTGAAAGTTCTTCCTGCTTCTTGAAGTTCTTCCAATGCTCTTCTTTTTACACTGGCCATTCTTAAGGAAGGGAAACAGGATTAAAGGCAGAGGAATGCCAAATCATACAAGAACTAGACTGAAAATGAAGAAAGATGAATACAAATTTGAACTTTTTAGTTCAACAGAGGTAAAACAGGGAGACTCTACAGCTGTAAAGCATGGTGGAGGCTCTGTCATGATTTGGGCTTGCATTTTAGCCAGTGGTACTGGAGACCTTTTCAAAATTAATTAAAATATGAACAATTTGATGACTGCTTAATTTATTTCAGCCAAAAATGATACTAAACACACTAGTGTAGTGAAAGTATATACAAAAACACTATCCGTCATGGATTGGCCTCCCCAGACCTGGACCTCAGCTTTAAATGTCCTTGAAAAAGCCTGGAGAACTGTTCCTGAAGACTACTTAAAGACTTTAGAGCTCAGCCTGGCTGAAGAATAAAAGTCATGCTAAATAATATTGATTTTCCAGTGTACAAACTGTTTTTGTGTTATGTGGTGAAAATCCGTGCATGTTTGCATGTTTTGATAAATCGCTCCTCTTATTTTCAGTTTTCCTACCAACATATAAGGACATGATGGGTGACTCAAGGCTTTTGTGGCCCACCTCAAGCTGCTGGTAGGAAAACTGGAGTTTTTGCACTTTTTTTAGGCTTCAATTCACATATATGATGTTTCTGCATGGTTAGAATTTAACATAACATATACAACTATGACTTAAAGTGTGGCATGTTTGGATAATTGCGTTGACATATTTGAGATTAGGTATTATCAGCTAGCACTAGCGCTTCGCCAAATATAAAGACATTTTCAGATATTCGAAACACTTGATATTAAGTTGTCTAATTGGGCGGCTTCCTGCATGAACAAAAGAAAATATTTTGAATTGTGTTCCATTGATAAACTGTCTTGTATCAAAGACAAAAACGAGCTTTGATGAGTTAGTCAGGCAGCGTGACTGACAATTATTTGATCTCCTGTCAGCCCTGTTAAACCGTTACATGCGTCACCACCTCTAACTGAAACTATTAAAACCACAGCAGCTGAATCTGAAACATAAACTCCCTGTCTGCTCTCATTCAGGGCCTCCCTTTAACTCAAACGTCTGTTTACTCCTCTGCTGTCATGACTTAGTTTGTATTCACACACAACGGGGTGGAAAACCATGCAAAGCGGACGTTTGATATGAGGTTGCCAGGCAACAGAATATAAGGTAGCAGCTTTTACAGAGTGACTCAATACAAAGTGTCAGAGTTGGGCGAGCGCTGTGTGTGTGTGTGTGTGTGTGTGTGTGTGTGCGTGTGTGAGAGAGAGAGAGAGAGAGAGAGAGCTATTAAATGAATTCAGTAGAAGCCATACAGAGAGGCAGCGAGGCACGACACATCAGAATACACTCTGAATGTGAATCACTGCTTTTATGAATTTCTCTTTTTGACAGAGAGCGGTGTAAACTAATCAGCCCATCAGGTCATGTGCTGCATGCATGACTAACACAGCATTACCTCCACTGATGTTGCTACATGAAACAGCCATCATCATCGCCACGCAGAGGGTAATTGCCTTTATTTTGCCACCATGAACTGTTCTACTAATAAAGCGCCTCTCCATCGTCTCAGATATTGACTTGTTTGATCAACTGGGGCCACCAGGTCATTTCCTATTATCATTTCTTATTTAGTTAAAAAAGATTAGCATGGTGTGTCTGAAAGAATGCATCCACACACACACACACACACGCACACACGCACACACACACACACACACACACACAGGAATCACATGGACAGTTTGTTTCTCAAAAATGTGGTGAGGCATGGAAGTGTAAGGCTTCAGTAATGCAAGGCATGCACGCGTGATTATGAATGTAGTGAACTAACAACTTGGTGAGAGGAAGAGGAAGGATGCCCAGCAAGAGAGACAGAGTGGCAACCAAGTTCAATCCGTTCCATGTCAACCTGTCCGAGCCTCTGCTAAGACTAAAGGCAGGAGAGTAGCTGTACATTCAGTTTCAGTTGAACGTATTTTCACTTATTTAGCATCACATCAAAAGGAATCTCAGGATTTACTAGTGGAAGCTTCGGGGTTCAGCAGTTTCTCTACTGGCCACTGTAGGCTGGCTCACGATAAACGTCCTGTATGGATCGTCTCCTGCTTTATAACATCTCAGAGTGGAGTGTAATCTTTTATAATTCATCAATCTGAACACAGTGTGTGGGCACACTGATTGGCAGGCATCCTGAGACAGTCGGCTGCAGCTGATGGGTGTCTGCTAGTCCTTACCTTCGATAAACTGAACCCCCTTTTGATAAAATGAAATTAAATAACTCGTGTAGTGCAACTCATTCTGGTCAGATTGTGCTAGTTTAATCCTGCTGTATCTGTTTATCAGTTTAGTTTATGGATGTAGCTTGCTTACCAAACTTAAATAGCATTAGCTGATAACTGTAACTCCATCCTAACCACAAATATGGTCACTTTTGGCTCTAAAATAACCAGCATGATGGTGCTAAAACACTTATGCTGAAGCTTCCAAAAGAGTCATAGCGGCAACACCCGTCAATACTATTCCAGGACTATATACCGTGCTGTGACAAAGTGTTTGCCCCCTTCCTGATTTCTTCCATTTTTGCATATTTGCCACAATGAAATGTTTCAGATTTTCATCAGTAAATTCAAAATGCAGTTTTTAAATTGCAATTTATGAAACAAAGAAAGGTATCCCAACCTACCTGGCGCTGTGCCAAAAAGTAATTGCCCCTTAAACCTAAAAACTGGTCGTGCCACCCTTGGGACCAAGAACTGCAATCAAGTGTTTGTGATAACTGACTATGAGTTTTTCACATCAGTGTGGAGAAATTTTGGCCAACTCTTCTTTACATAATTATTTTACTTCAGCTACATCGGAGGGTTTTCAGTATGAACGGCCTGTTTAAGGTCATGCCACGGCATCTCAATCTGATTTCAGTCCAGTGTAGTAAAACCAATTATAAGGTTTAGAGACTAATTGCTTTTTCAAGCAGGGCCAAGTAGTTTTAAATCACTTGTTTCCATTGATAAATGAAATCGTAATTTAAAAACAATCCCACAACAGAAATAGATGTTTTGACCAAAGCAGTAATTTTGCCAGAGCACGTCTGAGTTGATAAAGTCCAGGTGATCATAAATGAAAACACATAAATTTATATTAAAGTGATGAACAGGTACAGGTGTGCACAGATGTCACATTTAAACAGATTACCAAACAAAAGACACAAAAACAGTGTGATGTCACACCTTATAACACCATCAGCTCGTTAAACTTTGACTGTGTCTGCACACACAACACAAAAGAGGATGGACAGATAAATCATGCTGATCTGGGAATAATCAACAAGAAACAACTGATGAAAATACCTGACAGCCTGACTGCATTAATCCAGTAGCTGTTTAACTGTTATAACTGTAATGTTAAAGACATTACTACAATAAAGAAAAATGCATACAAATAGTGATGTTTTTGACATTCACAATTTCCTGGGGGAGAACTGCCACACCCACCACTTATTATGTCTCCCAGTGCTCAAACAAAGCCCTTCATCATAATCATAATGCACTTTATGCTTTAAGATAAAAAAAAATTTACAATATAGACAGAAACCCAACAAGCCCCAGTGAGGAGGCACTTGGCAACAGTGGGGAGAAAAAAACATCACTCTTTTAACAGGAAGAGACCTCTGGTAGAAAGCCATCAGTTTTAACAGCAAGATGATAAAGAGAAGCTAATATGGGAGGAATCTTTATCATCCCCATAATGGAAGAACCGAAGCCTTTTCCCTGAGCTCTTAGGACCTCCTGATAATAAAACACAACAGTCCAGCCTAGAACTGGACTAACTGCATGCTCCTGAACAGAATGAATTAAGCTTGGCCTAACAGACTTGGAAGTGGGTTTTGAATGAAGGATTGTAATTTCCTGTAATGAAGGGATCGCTGTCTGAGAGCTTGCATTGATACACTTTGGACAAATTGCACATTGTAATTTTTTTTTACACTCCTCGGTTTTAAATACATTAGTGGCATTTTCCTTTGTTTTGAAAATGTTTTTTGAATTGGCTGAATAATTCCTTTGTAACTGATTTGTGTTTTGTGGAGTACATTAGTGTCTGTCTGTGTTTTTTTCCTCATTGTTTTTTATTTTATAATAACCAGATTATCATCCACATCAGCTTATTTGGCTGAATGCTACTGTTTTATTTTTTCTATGTACATTATTTTTTATTTTCTCTATCACTGATCCATTACCTTGAGTTATTTTAACCATTTATCCACACTTTCTTCCCTCCATATTCACCCTGTTTCTCTGTTATACTTGGCTAATATTTCCAACCTTATATTAGTGTTTGTTTTATTCCTTTTTATTTCCTGTTGCAACCATGTTTGCACAATGCATCTTTTACTTTTTGCTTTATTTCATGAAATAAAGCAAATCTGACTGAACACAACCGCAACCTTTGACACACAAATAGTTTAAAATACACAGAGGAGCTTTAGTCAGATGATCATGATATCACTGTCCACTGCTTTTAGCTCACAATTTAAACCATGTGCACACGACTTTTCAGTACATGTGTCCCACTGGTTTAGTTGTTTATACACCTAACATTTAGCTAAAGATTACTTCCCACTAATATTAACTTACATTTTCACATGTTTATTTAGCTTTTTCCAACTTTTTCCATTACTGTTACTTTACTTTCAAGCTATTTATACATTATTTTGAGCTAATTTTTTTATTACTTACTTTCTTTTCTTCATTTTTTTTTACCGTGTCAAGCAATTGCAGAAGGATGCTGGCATGTCAATCAGTGATATACTGCACCATTGTCCTCATTAATTACAATACAGCCACTCTTAGGAGGCACTAGTTTTACATATTCTTAACTACAGGGCTGTGGCATTTAATTAAAATTTCATCACTCATTCTTATCAGTGGAAACATGACAAATAATTCATTTGTAATTTTATATGAAAGTAAAACTCAGCAGCAGAGCGTTTAGACGTTTCCCCAAAGCAGCAGAGAGAGAGAGAGTGTGGTTCCTCTTTAAACTGTGACCTGGAGTATTGCTGATGTGTGTTTTGTCAACCACAGAGGCGTCTGGCTTCCTATGTCTCACCATGCGTGAGGGCCTGCTAACCCTTCACCCTCCACCAAACAGCTACAGATAGCTTCATATACGAAAAGCTCTAACTTAAATGTATATTTGATGGCTATGAATGAGTATGAGTGAAAACTAAGAATAAAAAATAACTCCAATAGCTCGTGCGTTGCTAAACTTGGGTAAACTGCTCAACAATAGTTAGATAAAGTGAATGGACTGATTACATGAAAGTTGGACTTTGAAATGTCTTGCTAACACGCTGCTAGCTGATAACTACAAATACAAATACTGCACACAAAGGTATTGTAAATTCATCATAGTTTAAGTCATCTTTAAAGAGGCTTCACATAAAACTAGTTAGTGACCTTGAGTTACAATCTGGAAATCTTTTCTAAGCGTTACCCGGCTGAGCCGAGTGTGGTTTGGATATAGACCGTCTTCAACGTCCCAGCTGCGTAGTACAAAATCTGTATAAAGTCCAACTGTGCCTATGTGGGAAGTGGAAAACTAACCATGTGTCCTGCCTCCTCTGCTCGACTCAGACAGCACCTTGTAGTAATAAACATTTTCCATGCAAACTATCATGAGTGAAAACTGCTTCTTTTTTAAATAAAGAGCCTATTGTGTTCATTTCCAGCTCCATAGTTTCTATTCTTGGACTCTACTAGAGTCACTTTTGCGTCGCTTGATTTATTCACAGTTCAAAATAATCCTCGTTTATATTATACCGGGCTTTGTTGTAGGACCTTACTTCATCCTCTGTCCTCTGAGACACGAGGCTTTTCTCATTTCTCTGATTTGTGCCTCCTCGTCTCGTTTGTCCTTCCGCCTATAACATGGAAATCAATCTCCGTGCACCGTGCTGGAGGACGTCTCAGTTCCAGAAATGCGAGTTGAGGACAACATGGAGGAGCTATAACCAAGGATGCCCCGGTGTGTCCTTCAGAAAAAAGTTTTACACTCAGTGTTTAAAACAACTAGTTGCTCTTCATTGTTTGTGGGTGTGTGATAAAAATAGATTTTGTCATATTGCACCAGGCTTTAAAAATAGCCCTGAATATAGAAATGCCATGACAACTATTATACCTGAGATCATGAAACAGAGCTAGAAACAAAACTATGTATATGATGCAGTTGTACCACACATCAGCATAACATAAGACGAGGAGTCCAGAAAGTAGTTCCAGAAAAAGCAGCGGGAGGAGATTTATTTCCTTTCCTACTCTGCGTCCATTAAACTGCCTTTCTTTGGACTGGCTGGCCCTCGTAAATAGAAGCTTCATTATAATGAATATTACGGCTATCTTCTCTGACATCATACAGACTCAAGAATGTGAAAAAACCTGAAACTGAGCATTTCGGGCCAATGCAAATGGTAAAGTGGACTGGTACTTGTATAGTGCTTTTTTATTTTTACTCAATTTGAGCACTCAAAGCACTTTCTTACTGCAAGCCTCATTCAACCATTCACACACAGGAAAACATCCACTCTGATGAAAACATCAGGGGCGCCTCAGAGTTCAGGTTAGAGAAGCCAGGGATTGAACCACTGACCTTACAGTTGGTAGACTGCTCTGCCCTAAGTGCCCCACACACGAGTGTGCGACCTGAGTTTCTTGCTCCCAGGGGTTGGATGAATACATGCTCACTGCACTATTTTAAACTTTGGCTTTCTATTTATTTATTTTTTCACTGTAACAGTTTATACACTAACCCATCGCTAGAGTGTATAGAGTCTGAAATAGCAAAAAATATCCAGTGAGCTGCCGTTCTCTGGGTAAAAATGGCTTGTTGATGTCGGAATGCAACAGCTACTCAAATAACCACATTGTACAACCAAAGTATGCAGAAGAGCATCTCTGAATGCACAACACACTGAACCTTGCAGCAGATGGGCTACAGCAGCAGAAGACCACACCAAGTGCTGCTCAGACTAAAATATGCACACACTCACAAAAACAAGACCATCCAAGGGCGACTCCTGATTTCTACTGCTACATTCGACATTGACTATGTCTATTATTACCGCAGTGTACTCATGCACCATGTCACGAAGCTCAAATCCTCTTAAACTGTTTTCCTGAACATGACAATGAGTTCACTGTACTCTAATGGCCTCCACAGTCATCAGATCTCAGTCGAATAGAGCTCCTTTGGGATGTGCTGGGACAGGAGATTCCCATCATGGTACAGCAGCAGCTGTGTGAGGCTATATTGCCAACAGGGACCAAAATCTCTGAGGAAAGTTTCCAGCACCTCTTTGAATCTGTTCCAAAAAAAATGAAGTCCTGAAGGCAAAAGTGGAGTGAAATACTTTTATACCAGGTGAATGTGCCATACTGTCAGGAACCTTCAGTTTATGTTTATTAGTGTTTGAAGTGAAAAGTGAAGCACAAGAAAAACAGATAAAAATCAATAGAAATTTATTTTCTTACTTATCAAAAATATCTGCAACAGAATTGCATAGATGGACACAAAATAGCTTCCATGATTGATTCATGTGACTGTAACAATGAGAAGAGAGCAAGACTATTCCAGTGTGTTCTTCTCTCAAACACATGTGATGCTTATTTGAACTGAATAAATTCATACCACAGTTTCCCGTTTTCAATAAAGATTAGCTCATACGTACATTGTGATATACATCTCCAATTTTTTTTTCCTCAAAAATCCAAATGGATGAATCACTCCTTATAAATAAGGGTAACAATAAATATTCCAAATATATTAATTCTTGGTTTGTTAAATACGTTCCGATTATATTTTCTGAACCGATTATGCCACACAGAAAAAAGGGAAAACTCTTCATGATTATAATTTTTAAAACTTAATTGCTATGATGCTCCTCTATGACAAATCAAATGAAAAGTAAGAGAAAAAAACGAGTCCTCAGCTTCTTCACAGATCAGTAGAGCACACAGATCAGCTCCGTGTGTTCGGCTCTGCCGGAG
>VOQK01031352.1:0-18985 GCA_015052645.1 Benitochromis conjunctus
GATTATTTACATTGGGCTTCTCTGGCTGAAGAGTCTTTCCTAAACAGCTTGATTGCTCCTCCTTCTGCTCTGCTGTGGTATGTAAACAGGGTTTATTACCTGAAATACACCAAGTGAACATTAATGGTAACAATCAGCCAAACGCTGGCCACACTGTGTAATAATCCAAAAATGTGAAGAAAAGTCTTCTTCGTTGCCTTTAAGTATGTGAAACCTACTTTGTGTCTCAGTTTGAATGGGCCCTCCCATACACAAACTGGCGGCGAAGCTGGATGATTTCAGGGCTTCGTTGTCTCTCACAAGTTCCTCCACTCGCTGCCGAAGCCTCGACGCCTCTGACTGAGACTCTTCCAGCAAGTCACCTGCAGGTATTAGAGAGAGCTCGTCTCTGTCCAGCAACACCTTAACTTAATCTAGCTTTCTTTCTACTGGCAAACCCTGTTGTCACTAAAAATATCAGCAGAACATCAAACAGCATGTGACAGAAATTCTGTGAAAGAGTAAGCACTCCTTTAGTTAGTCACTGAGCCATTCACGTTGCTGGCATGTAAGTTTTTAAATGGATGACCGAAGCAGATTTTCAGGTTTCACTACATTCCACCACAATTGCTAAGTGACAAATTAGGATTTTGTTTTGACTACAAACATATATGATGCTTCAACATCACATGTTCTCTTTGCGGCTACGTCAAGTTCATTTTAAATAACAAATGTGTTATTTAAAATGTCTGCTCAATTTTCTGCTGCTACAGAATTCAAGCTGAACAGTTTTCTCAACTTTCTGTGTAGAAAATTTTGGAACAAACTTTATGAGCATCCACTGCAACCAAGAAGCACATGGTAACTCGTTGGCTCTAACGTCAGTAAAAGAAAACCATCATCAAAGTTGGAAATCCAGTGGTATTATAGACATAATGAGACGAAGAGAGCAGTCTAACTGAAGTAGATGTTGCATCTACTGAGCTGAGGATGAAGATCGTTACCAGATTCACGGTAGGCCCAAAACAAAAGACACAACTCTGCTCACTCAATGACAACGTGCCATTACAGGAGATGCTTGCAGATGTGAACACAGCTCTACCTCTACTTCTCCCCACTACCAATATCACTAAAACCAGTGAGCTTATATATGTCACTGCCACAACAATCCTAAAAATACTGATCTACTTTTAGTCCAAGTGGGCTGGAGAGAAATAATGGCAGAACATCTAGAAGGAAGAGATGATACAACACCAAACCCAAGTGGCTGGTGGATCTAAGAGCAGCAACCTCACAGAAAAAGTGCCAGTCAAGATCACAAAGGCAGACATCCAGCAACAAGCCTCTGGAATGAAGAGCTAGACAGCACCAGGACCTAAAATAACTGAAGATGATTGATGAAGAAGCTAACACCCCATGGACACCTGGCAGCACAAATAAAAGGGACTGCTAACAGCAGGTACTCATCCGTACTGAATAACAAAGGCCAGAACAATCTCTGAGGATGAAGGATCCCAACAAGGGTACAACACCATCACACTACCAGCCAATTACCTGCTTCTCCTTAACATGGAAGATCCTGACAAAGAGCAGAAGAGCCTCGTCTATCACAATGCAGCAGTGATAAACATGGCAATCCCAGTGGTGAGCAAGATCTGAAAGCAAGTGCACAAACAAAAAAGTACCAATGGCTGAAAGATCAACTGAAGCAGAGTGGTAACAGGAGCATTATGAGCATTGGAAGCTGTAGCCTCAAGACTGGAAGAATGGCTTCCAGGCACAATGTCAGAGGTCGCTGTCCAGACGAGTGCAATCCTAGACACTACACAGAACTCTCAAACTTCCAAGCCTCTGGTAAAGGATCCGCGCAAGAGGAACACACACCACAGCCTGAGGGGTTGAAAAGGATTGACACACAGATGCACACTCACGGCCTTAACTTCAACTTGAGATAACTAGTCTTTAGAAACGTACCTAAGCTCTTAAGTCCCTTCATCCGTTCTCTCAGCATGCTATTCTCCTCCAGCAGCTGTCGATAGCTGCTCCCTCCTCCAGCCTCATCCCTGGCCTTGACCTCACTCCCACCTGGATCATAGATGCGGTACGGTCCTTTCCCCTCCATTGCCGTTGCTCACTTCCTACACATGGTCCTCTGAACTGTGGAAAGAAGACACAGACTGGTATTTTTAACTTAATAAAAATATCAGAAGCTACGCCGCAGAGGACACAAGAACACAGAGAAGTAGTCAGGAGTAGCTGACCTTTACAGAAAACAAAGAGTTTTCTAACAGGCTGAAAAAGTAAACAACTGGAAAAAGAAATCTTGGCAATTTTTACATTGTGAAGTTATACTTCAGTTCCTACTTAAAACTGTATCACTGATATAGGTGATGTAAAAGTACAAAAGGCACACCAAAAGATCACAAAAAACGCTCGTACCCTCTCTCTCAAAGTAGAACACTTGAACACAGGATAAAGTTTTATAACAGCAGCTCGAAAGTAAAGGCAAATATACTCAGATGAAATTAATACCACCCGCTTTCTATTCTATACTACACAGTGTGACACTAACGACCTGTTTCTAAGTTATAATTTCTAACAGGACTACTGTGGACTATGAGCGAAACGCTGTACGGAAAATAAAAATCCGACGACGACTCTGAGAGCACAAATGCTGTACTACGAACCCTGACAGAGTCAGACATATGGCAAAAATGTGCTAGCTATTGTGATGGCAAAATATGACAACTACAACGTTCTTTTCCTGGGAAAAGGGAACAAAAGCAGAGCAAAAAAAATAATAAAACAAAAGAAAATGTCATGCAAATCCAACTAACGCACATCTATCCAGGAGACCAGACTCAAACACCACAATCTAGCTAATGACAGCTACCTTGATTGGCTGAAGAAAGCTAATATTAGTTTTCGCTGTTGTCATGCAAATTGCTAGCAACATCCTTGTTAGCTGTCGGCTAGCTAACGCTAGATGACTGTGCGGGAAACGAAGGCGCTAAACTCCCCTTATTTTTCCTCTACAGAGACTGTAATCAATTCGGTAAATCGCTGGAAACGCGGAGATAAACGCCAAGCCAAAAAAACAAAGAGGTGGCTTTTTTTGCTCGGTACCTTTCAGCTCGCAGTGGCCTCTCGTCTGCCCAGACATGTATTGCGGAAGTGGTCTACTGAGTCTATGCTGTAACCTGGGAAATTCCACCTCGCAACGTTTGGTAAACAGCGACGATTGACAGCGACGGTGGCCAATCGCAGCTCGGCTCTATCTGAGGGGCACCAACAGGAGCAGCTGACCTTAATGTAAACACTGGAGCAAAAGCTCTACATGCATTCTAACCGTGGCGGTATTACCAGAATTGCCAAACCTGTTCACATGATCTACTTTTAGGCATCAATATCCATATATGGCAAAATAGTGAATGATGCAATAATTCGATGGTAAGTAAGACTCATAACAATAATACTTTTTTTTTTAATCCCCTGTATTTTCTCTTGAATTGTAAAAATTTTAATTACATTTCGTATTAACATTATTATTGTTTTTACTGTTTACTCATTGAACCCCCAGTATCACCCCCATCCCCCGGCCCCAGAGTCCTGCGACAAACCCCGACCATTTTCACTCAGTGACTTTTTCTTTCCCTCATTGATAAATTCAGAGATGGAGCTGGTGGGGGTTTCTGTGATTGCATCACATATTTCCTCTGAACTGAGAGGGCAATACGTTTTAGTTCGAGCTATGAAAAAAAAAAAAAATTAAACTGAACTATATGATTGTTAAGAGATGTGTAATGATGAGTTTAGAACTGGAAGAAAACTTGTTGTTCCATCCACAGTTTTATGCAAATGAAATATTTGATAAATTAAAAATCAACAAATCACAAATGTGATTAAAAAATACATTTTAAAAATTTGTTTCCTAAAAAATGTCCAAACACACTGTGTTTTGTCTATTTCCTGATTAACTATCTAATTAATCAAGAAATGGATTAGCTTTAACTGTGATATAACAAATGAAATGAAGATTAACTATTTGTTTTATATATAAGGTGAATGACTGAGTTAACGCTTCATTCTTTGAGTTTGTTTAAGAGTTCAGCCTGTGAGAAGTGAATAGTACAATAGTAATATTCTCTTTTTTTCAGTCCATTAATATGAGGTATCAAGTGTATACACTGTACCTATAACACAATCAACCCCAAATATTAGGTTTGTCTGTGCTGACCTAACTTTTTTTTATTAAGAGGGAAGTTGGAACATCCATATATTGTTAGATAAGAAAAACGTGTACAGTGCTAAATGAACAGACTCATCATTTATTGGATGGAACAAAAAACTGATTTTCTCACACATTGCTCACTGTATTTGATCTGAACTGTCCCAACTTTATTGAAGACCCCCCAAGAAGGCTAAAATTAATCACTTGGAGCAATAGTGACATCTTGTGGGAATTCACAAACAGATAATTTGCGGTTATGTTTCTTCCTCAGGGAGTAATTTACGCTGTTCCTCTGGTAGCTGGAAACACAAAGTGTGATACTTGATCATTCAGCTTGTGGCTACACACAATCACACTGAACCACACAAGGATATTCCCGGCTGAGAAGCCTCGTGCGTAATTCATAAGGCCCTATAAGGAGTGACAATAAAATCTTACACAATTAACAGGTAAAACTGCTATATGCGACATAATTCATGCCAAACCTCATCTAATCTTCTACTTGTATTTAGTTTTTCTATTATTGTTACTTCCTGTCACGTAAAAACTCTACTGTTGGGTTACTGACATAGTGTTCAAACTGCTTTAGCAGAGAAATCAGCTTGATTTTAAATAGAATTTCCTTTTACTCATTGATGTCTTTGACTTAACCTCTCTGACAGAAAATTTTACTGTAAAGAAAAAGAATAAGTGAGAAAACAAGAGACAGTGGGTGGACAGCATGTGATTTAAGACAACATGCCTTATTTGAAAATCCTTTCATAAATCAACCATAAACGCCCTTTTCAAGTCAAGTGAAAAGTCACATGCTTCAACTAAAGCCACGTATAACAATGAAACAATAGGCGTGCGCACACATGCACACACAAAGGGTATCTATCCCTTTAGCCATAAAAGTCTGGTAAAAATGTGTGACTGTGATCCCCAGAGAGCCATTTAGTGTCTACAGGAAAAAGCAAGAGCACAGCTCATTTGGCTGTCACACACACAGAAGTTGTTTTTTCCTCATTCCTGTGCCTGCCAACATTTACATTGCCCATATTTTTTTTGGTGCAAAGTGTTTCCACTTCGGGCTGCTGTGATGTGCAGAAATGATAAACAGGTTCAGAACTCTGAGACTGCCTGCAGAAAACAAAAACTACAGGCCTGAGGATACAGGAAATGTCACCCATCATTCAGTCTTGCTGGGTGACAAGCTGCACACTTTTTCTTATGCTCCCACCAGCATTTCACAATGTTTTAAAGCACTGCACAAAGCTAGCAGAGTGAACACATGATATGTATTTTTTTTAATGAGCAATCCTCACATTTGAGCCCTTCTCTAAACCCTCTTTGTCTGTAGCACAGAGTAGGCACCTCACCCTGCTGAGACAGGGACACTTTCTCATCTCCCAGCAGTGGAAATTAGCAGCTGATAGTCATTAGCTCCGCGCTACTTCATACAAAAATTCCTTTTGTTAGCTGAGTAGTGACCAGCCATCCTTCTCGAGGCATTAAATCAGGGAAATTATTGTTGCTGAGACTCTATCACAATGCAAAAACCACCCCAAAAAACTGGGCTACATATCACTGGCAACAAATACGCTTGTATTTTAACATTTTACAGGTTACTTTCATCAATTTTAGTTAAAAAAACAAAGTTGTAGACTTTATCAAATCCCAAAGTTTGTATTAGCTTGACAAATACAGTTTGTCTAGGCCTGTGCAAATGGATACTAACAGATTTATTTACGATAATGAGTAAATCAGTAAAATTTGAGTTATTTCATCTTTAGTGTTTATAACACGCAACCATATTTAAAAATGTTTTTAAATGGAAAAAATAAAAGCAAAACAAGTTTTGAGAGTGATGATAATATACACTGTGGTCAGTATATACAATAGATTTTTATACAATATCTATCACAAATCTGTTTTTTTCTAACGTGATGGATGTTTTCACTGTTACATTTGCCCAAAACATTCTGTTGCAAACAAAGGGCAGCCTATAACTGAGAACAAAAACTGACCCGCCCAAAACTATGTTTAAAAAATCCACATATCTATAAATATTCACACATTTAAAATATTTTTACTTACATTTCAAATGTTAAAACAAATAAACAACAACTCACCCACACATTTAGCTTGTATCGGAGAGGCACTTTTTAAGGAAACTGGTGAATAGGGGGGAAGCGATTTCACTGTGAGACTTGGGGAATTCCCATAACCCATAAAATGGCCTGATACTGAAGGCTCAGCCTGAACAGAACCTGGTGTGTGTCCAACTGTGTGGCCTGCCTTTGCCAACATATGAATAGAAAGCTGTATACATTTAAATCATTTATGTGCAACAGCTTTAAGCTTGCAGCACATGCACGTGCTTCACATAAGGATGCATGGCAAAAAAAACCAACCCACAATACTGAATGATACAAAAGAGCCACTGGGCACATGATGTGACAAGAATAAGAGAAAAAACGCACAGACGACATATATGAGTGTATATGCACAGTGTGCTAGGCCTACATGCAGAACAGTGCTTGGCTTGTTTGCACGAAGGAACCACAGTTATGAAAACTGTAACAATATGAAGTCAAAGGCTAAAGCAACTCCCTCTGAGAACTGAGCACCTTTGAAATATGTAAACTTCAATCCATTTAATTTATGCAGTACAAGCTGATCATTGCTACAGAGAAAAAAAATCCCCCGTTATCAAAAGGGAAATTCAAGAACAGCGTATGTATTGACATTAACAAAGTGTTATTGAAGTAATCTCTTAATCTCCTGTAATTATGATCAAATAGAGCAATTTCAAGTTGGGTGTGCCACCGAGAGCAGCGAGAGCTGCAGACTGTTATTTGTTGCCTTGGATTTGGCATACTGCAGGGGATTTCCTCGCCACATACATCTCTTTTTTTCTTCTTTCCTCTTTTAACTCGCAGTGGCCCGACAACAGCTGCGTTCACACATATGCAATGAGCTGAAACACTAACAAGAATAAGACAGCTGTCTTGCACTTTTCCTCTGCATTAACAAGTGTAAAAGTGCAACCGACACACGTGAAATGAAGCGTAAAGTGACGTGTTAATACGCACAAATGTGGAAGAGCTAATATGAGCGCGTTAACTATTTATTAGCTGCTATCCGATATCTTGCATCTTTGCTTTGCGCAAGCTGCTATTCGGGCATTGTCAGCCTTTATTTACACTAGTTCTCTTTTATGAGCAACAATAACATATGGGTATTTTTGCTAAGCAGAAGAGGTATTAAAATGGAAGGGGGGTTTCCTGATGTTAAATATTGTAGTTCCCATTTTGCTCACCTCTGTACTGTTGCCAGTATCAAAACGGTTAATTATTAAAGTGCCTTGTCAAATACAGGAACCCACGTCATAAAAAGGTACAGCAAGAGAATGTGTGGTCTGATGAGACAAATTAAAAACTGTGATAACGTGTAGGAAAAAACAGAAGACACAACGGTTTTCAATTGTATTTTTTTTTTAATTCAGGTGCGTGTTACCTTCAAATCACAGTATTTGTTGGATGGCCTATAAACTAAAGGTTCTGTTTTAGCACCTACTTGTCAAATACACTACAGATGCGAGCATGATCATCTTCATCGTGAGCGTATAACACCGTAAAAAAAAGAAAAGTCTCATCCTGCTGGACAGGAAGGTGAGATATGAAGAGCAGAAAACTGGCTTGCAAGGCTGAGAGGTCATAGGTCACTTGATTTGGCTGAAGAGTTGCAGCAGTTACACTGAGAAAAATTGCTGACATGAACCATCACAGTTTCACTCTGTCAACAGTCTTGTGGTCACTAAAGTCTGCAGCAGGGCTATAACTGTATTAATCTTCCCCTCCACAGAGAATCAGCAGGGTTTGGCGATAGTCTCCTGACGTGTCACCCTGTGCATGGTCAGAAAAAAACACAAATAGTGGAAAAATCATTCGGTCATGTTTTGGAAGACAGTGCGTATTTCTGGTTCACACAATCGTTAAATGCAGAAGAGAAGCTGTGAAATCGGTCTATATCAACAAAGGAGTTAAAAGTGGAATTTCCCCAGTTTATCAGCTGACACTCATACAGTAGATAAAGATTTCTACTTTATAATCTCGATCAAGATTTCACATTTGTATGGCAAAAACGAAACTATGCAGGGCAATCGGTTAGCTTATATTAGTATACATTTTAGAAACAAGGGTAACACAGGCCGGCATTTTCCAAAGGTAATAGAACCAATAAGTCTCCTGCTTTTGGCTTTAAGAGGTGCTGGAAGGTGGATTAATAGTGCAGCATGGGATTTGAAGCTTTCCCCCAAACTCTCAGAGGCACATAAATAAGCATATTTCTCAAAACATGCACAGATTAAAACTTTGAGAAACTGCTCAAATTGAAACCGCTTTTGTAACTGGAACTAGCAAACTGAAAATGTACAATTAAATTACATTAAATTAATAAGCGATCCATTCAGTTATTTATCTGCACAACTCATGAAAACAAGATAAAGCAATCCTTGCTGTTGCATAATGTGGAAATGTGTTTTCCAAACCAATCCAGGGCAGCTTGTTTTTATTGGTGTCACAGTGATTTCATCTGTAAGCTATTATAGAACTGCTTTTAGGAACTTCCTGTCTCTGCGGCTGCCAGCCAATCACAGAGCAGAGATAGAGGAAGCATGCAAGAGGGAAATTCCTAAACAGCTGTGTTGTGGCCACAGACCCATAGTCCACCGCAGAGAGCTATAGATTACCGTACCCCACCACCTTACCGCAGCAACAGAAAAAGGATGTGCACTGCATGCTCTGCACACAGCGGGACCAAGGCAATTAAACCAAAACTCCACAGACACACAAGTCACATGTGAACACAGCATGCCAAGCAGAGGTGTTAGTAGACAAAGACTCAGACTTACAATCATAGTTTCTACCTGGATGAATTCATGGAGGGAGGCATCGTGAGTTTCTTTGAACTCTTTTCGGATGTTGAAAAGGTCGATCTCGCTACGGGACACCATGATGCGGATCAGCGCTCTGTCGTCTGTACCAAGACCCTGCAGAGGAGATCAATAAATTCTGATTTAGACAACAGAGGATGCGCACCAATAAAAGTGACCTAATCATGTGTTACGGCTGATATCTAGTACTCAGATGGCATGCTGTAGTATGTAGAATGATTCATCTAACCCTAATCTAAAGCACAATAAAGAGATACCTTCATGGCTTTGTACAAGCGGTCTGCAAAATAAGAGGGCTGGTTCTTTACGCTGCGCACTGCAAAGACAAGAGAAACATGCGAAGGCTGAGAAGTTGTCACCCAGACTGGATTTCATCAACAGTATCATCTGCTGTGGAAACTTGAAAGTAAAAGACAATGAAGTCTGTAGTGAAAAATAGTTATTACCTATTGCATAAAAGGCATTTTTCACATCTCCAGACATTTCCTTCTTAATAATCTGTTCAATGTCCTTGTTAGTGCATTTGACGAACTCCTGGAACACTGTGAACAGTAAAGTGCACGATGAGTTACCGTGACCTGAATCCACTGCATTTTGTTGGAGAAATGCAGTTGAACACTTGTAAAGATCATTGCAACCTACATATCTGTGATGACCTTTACCTTTCCTGAGATGAGGGAAGCTCCTGGTGCACAGGATGCTCATGAACTTCATCACCATGTCATCTGAGTCAGCATTGCATGCATCGGCAAGTTCCTGATACGTTTGGGAAGAACAGTGGGAACATAAAACCTTAAAATCCATTCTTCCATTTCATATTTGAACACAGTAAAGAAAAGGATGCATTCATTCACCTGAGCATCCGCATTAGCTCTTTCCACATCTGCAGAGCCCTCCTCTCTTGCACCCTGAACAGCAAAGGAGGTTAAATGCAAATTAGTGTCGCTTAGCTTTGTAAGGCTAGTGGTTAACCAAAAACGTATATTTTTGTTTTGTAAGACACTATATAAGACAGTTATGGAGGTGATTAAATAGACAGATGTGTAACAGAGAACACAAACCAGACTGCAACTGGTGAGTGGGCATGAAAATTACACTCAGTGTAAGTTCTCATGATGATGACAGACATTACCTGCACGAGAGAAACGAGGATCCGACAGAAATGGCCTGATGTGTCTGACTGAATGGCATCCTCCAGAGACTTTTTATAGGCTGAAAATTATGATAAATTACATGCCCTGACAAAGGTTTTTAGGACAAAGTAAGTGATTCTTTAAGCCTTATTCTGGTGCCAAACTCACCACTCTGATAGGCAGCATTCATGGCATGTATTTCCTGATTGCTCCTTGTAACCATGATCTCGATTAGAGCGTGTTCATCAGTCCCAGCCCCCTGTTCAAAAAACCACATCATAAAACTAGGGAAAAAAGCTAGTGTGAGCCTCATTCTTTACTATTTTGGTGCCTGTTTTTTTTTAAAAGAAACAGGCTTTCTAACTCTATACTGACTATCGTATGTGTGGGAACCAGCAAGGAAGTGCTTTGTGAATTATAAAAAGGTACAAGAGCTGCCCTGTTTAACTCTAAATAACACACTGGACCGCCAATCTTTTGTGAACATCCAAGACTTACTACTTATCCAAATAAGTTTCATCTGTTCAGTTCCCATATGAGGTGAAAATATGAGTTTTTGCCTTTAAATAACCAAATTATTATATTTTACTACTTGAAAATGCATAAAACGAGGACACAAACAATTATGAAACACCATCCGCACGCAACTGCTGTGTGCTGAGAGCAGAGGATGAGTCAGGTTTGCCACATAAGGAAATTCAGTCAGGTTGAAAAGTTATAAATACATTTTTATTTGACTATAAAATATGTTCTGTGTAATGTATCTCTACCAAAAATCAACCGTCACATGTTTGGGAAACAGGCATCAGTATATGGAGGGTTAAATGTGAGCCGTGTACACTACACATAGAAATGTAACATATTAGCACTGGAGTGTCATTTAAGAGAGAAATCAGTGGGTGTTTTGGCTTAACTCCTACTTTACCTCCATTGCTTTTCTCATCATTTTGGCATCAAATTCAGCTGGCGTCAGCATGAGCCCAATTATCAGCCTCTCTAAGTTCTTTGACAATTCAGACTTCAGGTCCTTCATCAGATCCTAGAACGCCGAACACAGTGAGTTGTTAAAAGCTGTCATGTCCAGTGGAGGACGTATAACAATAAACGAATAAAGGTTAGACATATTTTCTATCATTCCAGTGTCTTACCCTTCCAAGTAGGGATTTGAAGGCCTGCCTGATCTCTTGCCTCTGGGCATTACTTCTCTGTGCAACAATATCAATGATTGCATCTTCATCTGTTCCTGTTATCAAGAAAAAGGAAATGCCATATGTGAAAAACAGAGTTTTGCAAAGTTACCAGGATAGTGTCAGTGTGTTTTATATAGCAGGGTTCGCATACCGAATCCCTTCATGGCTTTCCTCAGTGCTTGTGCATCAGCAGCAGGGTCAAAATTAGGCGCCGGGCGGACTGTAGGCCTCAGCTGAGGTAGTGCACATTACAAAATTAAAAGACTGACAATTAGTATTTACTCACAGAGTGGCAAAGTTTCTGATACACTGACTAATATCCTTTAATTAAATCCATATCTGTAAGCTTAAAATAAAAGCACAAAGAGGTCTGAAGAACATGCAAAATTATTTGTTATTGAAGATTTTTTTTTATCTGATCAAAAATTATGAAGCACCACATTTGCCTTTATGATAATAATCTCTTGACATTTGAGGGGGCGGGTGCCCTCTTGAGTTTAGAAGTCATGACACCACTAACAATGCAAAATGTTGGTAGGATGAAAAACAGCTCAGTTTCAGGAAGCATTAGTGAGACAGCCTTTTGTTGTCAAAAATGCTGAGATCTTTTTGACATTCACTCTCCAAATGGGGGTTTGGAGTGTTCATTCTAACAGAAAACTATTTGTATTTCAGCGAACAGCACTCTGATCACATCTAGACAAAGCCTTCACTGTGTAGACATGACAGTGTTAGCATATTGCCATAGCACATCATTACAGGGCCAGCAGGTAGTGGAGATGCAAGGCTCTGCCGAGGCAAACATGCAATCACACATCTAAGGTGGGAGCAGATGGAGCCCAAACCTGCACTCTGGTCATGGCACTTAATTCCCACATCTTGTAGGCTATCTGAGCAGCTTCAGGGAAGAATTCTCCAGCTAAGCTGCAATGACCGGTTTGACAAAACATAGCACACTCAGCAAAGCCAGAACCTCAAGCGGTAAATAAAGGGAACATTTCTAGGAAGAAGACTAAAATAAAGTTTCTGCACCGTAAGTTTGTTTAACTCAATTATAAGCTTCAACAATGAGTTTCCATTAGCCTCAGCATCTACTAAGATAATAAAGCTTTCATAGAGTTCAAAGTAACAGTAGTGACTCCTTAAAATGGTCCTCTAGCACCCCCTTCTGGATGCGGCATTCCTAAAACTTACTCATCATCCCCTCCACAGAGGTTGAGCAGAGTCCGCTTGTAATCCCCCGAGGTATCATCCTGGTTAACATACATACACACACAAAGTCATATAAGAGGTCTACATTCACATACAGAGTGCATATAAAAACATGCTGTACCTCTCTTTCTCACCTTAATCATGTTATAAAGAGACTTTTCATATCTGAGGCGGAAACACTCTCGAATGTCCAACGTGTCAATTTCAGAGCGAGAAATCATGATCCGGATCAGAGTGTTGTCAGCTGTACCGAGACCCTGGAGAGATTGAGGGACGATGGATTGTGGCAACAGTTAAGTAATCCTTTAATTAATTTATAACATAGTCAATATACACTGGATTCCAATCTGTCACTAACAAGACCTAATTCATTATAACTGTACCAGTGAGGCCTATCTGCCTACAAACAGACTGGAACCAAACTGAATGGCTACTTGTGCTTACCTTCATTGACTTGTAGAGGCGTTTGGCAAAGAACATGGGAACGCTCCTTATGCACTGGACTATGAGAAAAATGCCAAAATTAGGCACTGTGTTGTGTTACAATGTAAAGTACAATGGTGCATTCAGTGTATTTCCTACCGACGGCCAGCATCAGCCTCTCAAAGTCTCCAGACAGCTCGTTCTTAATGCTGTCCTCGATGCTCATCTCTGCAATCTTCTCATATTCATCAAAAACTAAACAAACAGAGGACAATATTGTACAGAATTATCAATCTCATCCCTTCGGGCCAATATTGTGTAAAATCTTGAGTTTGCCTTCGTCCTTTAACTCCTCCCAGATTTGACTAAAATGGTTGTCCTGGCACGTTAGCAAGCTTAGGTAACACACATAGTAGCAGCAGACTGTTACTGAGGGCCGCCAGCTTCTGAGTCACTCGAGGTCACAGCGGGGATGACTGGAACGCCTCATTGTTGTGCTATTTTCTCTGAGAACTGAGCTCACCCATGCTGAGGTGGGTCACACTGCGGTTTCCCAGGATCATGATAAATTTGGCCTCGTCCGTCCCCCACTGCTCCTCTCCAGCTGCATAGAGATCCTACAGAGAGTTTAGAAAACAGATAGGGTCCAGGGCAGAGTTATTATAATTATGTAATTATGCTCCAGTTTTATTTAGTTTGAGCTTTTTGCGTTTAATTCAGTTTAGTTTCAGGTGGTTTCCAGAGTGAGTTTACTCATTTCAGTTCAGTTTTTATTCTTTGAAAAAGTTTAGTTTTAGTTTAGTTTCTATTACTTTCAGTCTTAGTTTTAGCATTTAGTAATTATTACTGTAAGTAGGGCATATGTCAGAGGTAAGATCTAAGTAAATCAGTACAGGTATTACAAGAGAAACACCCAAAGTGTCAATAAATACGCTCATGAAAGTCTCATAATGCAAGTTTTGATGAAATTTTACCAAAAGAACAAACACTAAAACTCATGATATCTGTATTTTTATTTTATTTCAGTTAATTTTCCAAATTCAGAAAATCATTTCAGTTTATTAATTTTCTTCAGAGTTTACTTTTTAATTCTTATCTTAGTTATTTAAAAAAATTTTGACAGCCACGTTTATTTTTTAGTTGAGTCAAAAACTATAACAACCTTGGTCCATCTCAGTATCACAGGAAGCTGTACTGACCTTAATTAATAAGCCAAATATCCACTGTACAATTCCAGGATGCCTAAAGTTTTTGATTCACATAAGCTTTTATGTTTAGTCTTAATAAAAAAAAAAAAAAGCATACACATTTGCTGAACTAATTTGTGCTAAACTGACTATCATAGCTGCAGCGCTTCCACATGTCAGCACTATACTGATTTAAAGCAACAGAGGCCATTCAGCACTGCTACAAATATGATAGGAAAGCAAAGGATGCTCTTACTACAGGACACTTCAAGTATTTTTCAAACAAAGGCTGTGTAAAGTCAAACAGCATGTGCATGTTTTGCTTTTATGTTGGCTATAAAATGCTTACTTGGGCATCCTGCTGAACCAGGTCTGCATCCACTACTCCTGACTCATCTCTGGTCCCCTAAAAGTATTGAATCAAAACAACAGACTGCTGATTAGTCAGAGTTTAAAGGCACAGTGATCAAAGCGCGTTTGAGTTTCCTAATTAGTCAGCTCACCTGAAGTAAAACAACCAGCGTCTTCTTAAAGTGGCCTGAAGTGTCTGCGATTACATCCTCCTCCATGTCTCTGCCATAGGCTGAGTACACAGATGACAGTTATAAATACTGCCAGGTGCGTACTTCAAGTGACATCTTAGATAAAACGTCTTACCGTCCTTGTATGCTGCAACCATGTCATGTATTTGTCTGTTGTTCCTAGAAGCCAGTACTTCAATCAGGCATCTCTCATTTGTTCCAGCGCCCTTAAAGCAGAGTATGAAGGCGGATGTGAAACAGTTTCTGCCTCATTTAATACAGAGTGAGAGCGAATCACATTTTTGGCTTACTTTGATTGCATCATGGATTTCTTTGGCATCGTGGTAGGCCGGGGTTCTCATTAGACTGACAATGAGGCGCTCAAATTTTCCTGTGAGCTCATACTTGAGATCATCAATCAGGTCCTGATGAAAGAGAATTTCACATGTATGCAATGATGCTGGACTCAAAACTGCCATCTTAAGCTTTTAAAGTTACTGTGTCTAAGCAATGTCTGGAAATTGCTCAGATGTTCACATACACTCATCATGGGCGTAAATGTCTGGTCATTTTGGGCTTTCAATAATTTCTTTGAGCTGTTATTTTCCCAGGGTGAAATGACTGTACAGCATACATCTTTAATGGCTTAAACAAAAACAAGAATTGGGTGCCTCAACTTTACTCCTTCAAACATACCTCTTATCATTTTTGGCCAAATAACTCAATCTTTGTCTCATCTGAGCATAAAGATTTTCTCGAGAAAGTATTTGACTTTTCATCGAGGGTATACAAATTTCAGTCAAGCTTGAAGGTGGTGATTTTGGAGTAGAAGCTCCTTTCTTGGTCACTACCCTCTCAGTCCATGGTGATATCAGACTCTCTTCACTGCAGACAGTGATACTGGTGTTCCAACAGTTTCCAGTTCATGGCAGGCTTGAGCCTCGGTGGTTCCTGGGCTCTGAGAATGAGGTCTACTCCCAGATCTTGACTAAATGGTGACACATCTGAATAACTCCTATTTACATACAGTTGTTTGTACAGATGATCCTGGAATCTGCAGCTGGTTAGAAATGGCTCCAGGAGACCTTCGCAATTTGTGTAAACTATAATTGTCCTTCTTAGAGTTTCTTAGACTTTCGCATTGCTCTGAGTATTGGTCAATATAATGACCGCTGTCAAACAAATCCTTTCTATGTTGTCAAAGAGAAATCATGATTTTGAGTGAAAGGTTATTAAGCCTTGTAAGATACTGCAGAACCTTTGGCACCACTTATTAAAAGATTTAAGCAAATATTTGCATATATTTGAGTCTATGTGTACATTTGACCCTATGTGGATTAAACACACTCCAAAATAAATTCAAAATTGTGTGCCTAATTCTTATTTTAAACCCATTAAAGATATGTGCTCTACATTTATTCCACCCTGGAAAAAATAACAGTTAAAATAAATCATTAAAACATTAAAATTAACACGTCAATGCTGATGATGAGTGGAAGTACACAGCTGCTACACACAGCTGTAGCACTTAAAAATGTAGTTGTTTACCTGTCCAAAGCTGCTTTTGTAAGCTGCGATGATTTCTTGCCTTTGCGCATTGCTTCGAGCGGTGACCAGGTCCAAGATGGCCTCTTTGTCACTACCTGAGAAACACAAAGGAAACATTTTCAACAAAGATCTAAAAACTCACTTTGAGAGCATCAGGAAATTCATCAAGTGATGATTCAGCTGACTAGTGGGGAGGAAAAACGATGACCTTTACACCTCCGTGGCCAAGAATCACGGAGGAGCGGGGCACTCACCAATGCCTTTCATAGCATTGTAAAGGGTCTCGGCATCAGCGGTGGGGTCGAAATCGGGAGCGTCTGTTATTGTACCTCTGAACACCTGAAAGAGTGAATAGTTCAAGTCCATTTCAAACATGAAACATTTTCAGTTAAGATAAGAATAAATAACACAGACATGCTACTCTTTCATGATTCTAGAGACGGCATTTTAAAACTGTTAAATGGACTGCTATGAAATTTGATACAAAGAGTTATGAAATCCAGTGTCTTTGCTGCTTCATACAGTTTTCCTCTATTGCCATGTGTCATTAACATATTGTGTTTTTCCACAGCCATGGAATTTGACACATTAATGTCTCCATCAGGATAAATTCCTCTCATGTTTGTCACTATATTTCTGTGGTCATTATTAACCAAATGCTAGCATGCTAACACAACCAAACTTGTGAGCAATACTCATGTTACATGTCAACATATCAGTGTAGCTTTTCTGTAGAAAAAAGGAGACTAAAAAAAATAGTATTAGAGAAGAGATCTCACATTTTGAGACACAGCTTGCATGTTACAGATGTCTACAAACAGCAGTGGGCCTGGCTTTGCTATGCTGCTCGCCTCGCGACCGGACCAGTTTTAAACCCTTTTTTAACCACACACTTTGCTTTTTGAGGTTAATAAATTTGCACTTTATGTCCCATTCTCCAACAACCCACACCTCCTTGCATGGTGAGAGTAGTGGAGTGGTGTAGCAGCAGTGACGGCAGCTGACTATTTGCACCTGTCTCACCCCCAACAGATCAGAGTGTGTGTATGTTGCCTGCCTGTTTGTGCAGGGGCGGGAAATTAGACAGGGTCGGGTTGCACCCTGAACTTTTTCACATCAGACCGTCTAATATGCAATATCTCAAAAAGGATGAAAAATATCAGTATTTGATCCCGTAATAATAAGATCTTCCCAAAACGGCCTATGTACTGAAAAATCAAACTGCAGCAGCTGCTCTCGAGGTTACTGCTGCATTGAGGCTCTCAGCCAAATTGTGCTCTCCGCCCAGCTAAAGAAGCCACTGCATATGCTCTGCTTAACATCACTCCTCAGGACAGCTGTAAAGCTTTACCCATGTGGCAACAGGGCCACAAACACAAGCCCCTAGCAACAGACTTTAAACTAATCACGGTTCTTATGAAGGGCACTAATGTGAATTTAATAACATTAAGTTGATTTCTATGCATTCCTCCCCCTATAAGTGAAGTTTGTTTCCACTGGTGTCCAAACTTTAAAAGAGGTAAGAGTTAGTTGGTGTTTAGCCTTAAATAATTTTACAAAGTAATTCTGGAAAGATGTTGTCAGGTATATCTAGGTGCCGCAGGTAGCACTGACACTCTACACTGCTGTCTTTATGTTGCGCAGGGCTCACATGGTGGCAGATGGCAGCCTCACTCTATCCACGCCTCATTCAGTGTCACACAAAACAATTCATTCTGCTGCACTGATACAAGATCTGGTCTGCATTTTGATTATAGCCAACATGATACAACGCCAGATGACCAAGCTCTTGTCCACTTACCATGTCTATATTTGGTCTTATATGTCAACACTGCTCAGGAATCAATAGTTTCAGGCCTAAAGGGAAAGAGAGAAATGCTGAGGTAGGGGTAGCCAGCAGCACTGGAAAACATCCCTGCCCTGTGAAAGGTGACCTTCACCTCAGCTTTGGGTGAAACTATGTTGCAAAAAATGATGATCTCTATTTCCTGAGTAAATAAAAAGAGGCGCTGTTATTCAGTGTTCAGGCTGTTGGCTACCTAGAGCAATTCTTAGCTAGAGCGCAGAAACAAAAAGCAGACAGGGGGCCTGCTTGGTATTAGACTCAACCTTAAATTCACACAAAAATACATTGATGGATGGAATATGTGTTATTCAAACTTGCAGGAAAGCTGGAGTCACATTTTCCATGCAGCTATACTCTGATTATAATGCAGACATTCAGACAAGGTAAACATGTTAAGGCCCGGCTACAGAGAAACTACTTCTAGACTGGACGATACTCAATTTAGAATCACAGCACAGAGGTAGGCTACACTGAATTCACACACAAGAAATAAAAGTAAGGAATAAAAAATTTATGCTAATTTAGTTTTAAATTGAGGGGGAAAAAGGGGAGTACTCTACATGGTTTGAAATAGTGTACTGTTTGTTTAAGACTTCAGCGAGGCTTTCCCAAAAATAGCACGCGCAGTTTATCTTAATATCAGAAGACAGGTCTGCTGGGGACAGGGCCTCTCTCCATATATATATATACACACAGGGCCACACCCTGTACACCCCCCCCCCCCCCCCCCCCCCCCCCCCCCCCCCACCAAAAAAAAAAAAAAAACACCCTCTTTA
>VOQK01031352.1:32258-49540 GCA_015052645.1 Benitochromis conjunctus
TATTCAACCTATGGACTGCCTGAACCTTATCCCCTTTCAACAGGGATATAATAGTCTTTATTGGTGAGTCATCAGGATATAAACTGCAACTTGATAACTCATTTTGTGTGTGTGTGCGTGTGTGTGTGTGTGTGTGTGCGTGTGCGTGTGTGTGTTCCTATGCTTGGTCCAGATTGGGAGACCTCCGTACACACAGGAGAGCGTTAGTCCAGTCAGTGGAGGAACTGCTCAGCAGCAGTCTCAGTCTGTGCTCCTCGTGGATGAAGTTAGAGACGTGGACCAGGGAACATACACGTGCACTGCTCAGAACATGCAAGGAGCCAAATCGGCATCCACCACCATTAAAGTGGTCCCTAAAGCCAAACCTAAGAAACCATAAGCTGGATGACATTACTGAGAGAAAGTCATGGTGAGAGATCACAGCTGGCATTTGACTCTGTTGGAGCATTAACGTTTTTTTTCTTCTTCTTTTTAAAGAATTTATGATCACAACAAAGCATTATGTTCTCCAAACTGTAAAAGAAATGTGTTTGTTTAGATAAATGTTTGTATATTAAACTGTTATTCCCATACACTCACAATCCTGACAGTCGTTCTCTATTTATTTGTGATTGTGAAAGATCCTCTCGAAGGTAAACGCAGGATAGGAGGGGACGAAAGGTGATCTAAGTGACTTTAAAGTGGCATGGCTGTAGGTGCCAAACAAAAACTGCTGATCTACTGGGATTTTCCCACACGACCATCTCTAGGGTTTACAGAAGATTTAAAAAAAGATAAAATATCAATTTCTCTAGAAAATGTCTTATTGGTGACATAGGGGAATGGTCAGACTGCTTTAAACTGGGAAGGCAACAGTAATTCAAAAAATTATGCAGAAGAGCATCTCTGAAGGTACAACATTTCAGAACTTGAAGCATATGGACCAAAGCAGCAGAAGACCACACCGGGTGTGACTATTGTCAGCTGAGAACAGGAAAGTCAGGCTACTGTTTAACGGGTTCAATAAAACTTCTCAAAAGAAGATTGGAAAGAGGTTAGCTGCCCTGATAAATTCTGATTTCTGCTGCAATATTTGGATTGTAGGGTCAGAATGTGGGATAAACAGAGTGAAAGCATGGATCCATCCTGCCTTGAATTAACGGTTCATGCTGGCAGTGTTTTAATGGTATGGGGGGGTTTATAGTACCAGCTGAGCATAGTTTAAACACCACAGTCTACCTGAGTAATGTTGCTGACCATATCTATCTCTCTTTCCCTTTATGACCATTGACCTTGATGCCACTGATGTCACAAAGCTTAAATAATCTCAAACTGCTTTCTTGAACATGTCAATGAGTTCACTGTAGTCAAATGGCCTCTGCAGTCACAATCAAATAGAGCATCTTTGAGATGTGTCAGAACAAAGGATTCACATCGTGGCTGCGCAGCAACAACCCAGTACTAGCAAGGTGTACCTAATAAAGAAGTGTATTGTGATGTGCTGTCACCTTATGTGCACCCCACTTCCTGCTAGCTTGGACAGGCTTCCAGCCCTCCCACGCAGATGAATTGCATAAGCAGAAGAAGATAGATGGATGTTGTGATAAATTAACAAGTACTTCAGAGATAAACAGTGGAAACTGGCCCTCAGTATGACTTCCTTTTCTACCTATTTTGTTCCCCATTATCTCCAAAGTATTATTCATGGAGCACGTGTACAATAAAGTTGTAGATAACAGTTTTATTACTGTACAAACCACAGTCCCACAGACCGGCCAGCACTCCAGTGCTTCAGTGATACCACCTGAGAGCTTAGTTTGTGGTTAAACTTGAATCAGCTGATTTTTCTCTTACAAATTTGTATTGAATAAAATTACTACAAGCCTCCAATAGTGGTCGTCCTCTTTACCGGTTGGTAGTCTAGCTCTGGTATCAACTAAAATATTTCTATCTATTTATTTGTATTATTATTATTTTATTGTTTTATTCCTATTGTTAATATTATTATCTGCTCTGCTTCTGATTTTCTTGCCTTGCATGAGCTTCTACTGTCGGTAGATGTCGCTGCCTCTCCTCCTCTCAACTAAGTGTGTCAGCGTTACCGGGGGACAGGACAGGCGCATGTTTCCCTGCCTCTCGTGTTTTCCCTCATTCTGCTCTCCGTTATTCAAACCTCAGCGAGGGAAACCACACAGTCCCAGTCTGCACTCCACTCTCTCCACGCCGGTCGATCGCTAAAGTACTGGAAGATACCCCCGGGGAACCACCTATTTTTTAAAAATCTTTTTTTCCTCCTTTCTTATAAGCACCGAGATACAGAACTGCAGCAGAGTGGCCGTGCTGTTTCCAGAGATGTCCTGCATGCGGAATATGGTGAGCGCCAGTTTGTTTTTCCTAATCTTGCCGTGATCAGCTTCCACTGCTGCGCATGAAGAGCTGCAGCTGGAAACTGTGTCAGTGCATGGTGCGTTGTGGTCAATGATGATCCAACAAATCAATCAATAAATATAAACTTAAGACAAAGGACCGCGCTTATACGCCTGCCTGTGCAGATTAAAGCCTTTAAAGTGACACAGTGTCGCTCTCCAAAAGTTTTTAGCTCCTAAATCAGGGTTAATCCTTACAGCTACCCAGCCGTCTGCAGTGTTTTCACCCTGTCAGTGAGCATGTTAAAGAGAAGGGGGGCTGGTGGACCCATATATATATATATATGTTTTGTTTTGTTTTTCTCCCCCTTTAACTCTAGTCACTTTGCAGCATTGGTGGTCTCCTGCACTTCCACTGTTGCACCTTTGGGCCTGCACGGTTATAAATGTTTGGCTCTCTGTTTGACACCCAGGAGTTTGGGGACAAAAGCTGTTTCTCTGTGAGTGTCTGTGTTTGGATGGCGTGGGAGGGGGAAGGAGGTTGGTGCCGGTGGGGGGATGTCTTGGGGACTGCCAGGCTGTCGTCGTGGAGACCAGAGGCCACAGGTGACCTCTGACCCGAGGAGTTGTGGAGCATTGCAGAAGGAGTCCTTTGACTGCCGTGGTTATGGGTGTGTGCTGACGCAAGTGCAGGCGCACAACAGAGACAAGTGCAGGCTGTTGTTGGAGACGCCCGCTAACCATTCCTGTAATTTAGGGTTGGAGGTGATGGCGGGGTGATGCTGCTGTCTCTGCCGGTGTGACAGTGCGCTCGTCACTGCATGGCAATCACTGGCACAGCTTAAGTGGTGTTTAGGCTTCAAGTCGCCACATAAAAACACATTCCTCCATCTGATCACCGAGGAGATAAAATACTGCAATCAGAACTTTAACCTCTGTGTCTGTGAAAGCAGATTGCTTTCGTGTAGTTTGTTTTTGCGTGTGTGCAGAAACTTGTTGCAGCCAATCAGTGCATGTACAGAGAAGTAATAATTTGATAACTATTTGAAGAATCTGTAGGGCAAATATAACGATCGCGCTTTTGTGTCAGTGTAAAAATAATACCTTGGCTGTCACACTGCGTATTGATTAAAGCTCCAATAATCCCTAATGATCATGTGCTCTGATCTATTAAAGAACAAAAAGGGGGTGGCGCTATTTATAGACATGCTGTACACTCTAGAATATTAAATCTAAGCTCTTTGTGGGAGGTTGTTGGATTTTTTAGGGTGTTTTCTTTCCTTTTTTTGACACACAGTCAGGCTTTGGTGCTCTTCTCTCAGCAGAATCAGCCAAACAGCTGATGAGAGCTCCTCATTCAGCTGTTTGAGCTCCGGGGGATTGATGCTCCCCCCGGTGAGTGTGCGTTTGTGAGTGTTCTCCTGTATCTGTCTCCCTAAAGCACAAGCAGCTGATGAAACACATATTCTGCTGACCATTTGGTGACCGTAGTAAAGATTAGAGGATCCAGATTGTGCTCCATCAATCAGAGTGATGTTTAGTGGGCTCTCCCATCTCTGCACTCTCATACTGTGTTTGTTTTAATGCAGGCACCAAAGGTGCAACTGAATGTTTTTCCCCTTGTTGTGCTCCATACGGTGCAATATGCTGTTAATCTTCATATTATTTTGTGACACAAAAGTGCATAGAAGGCCAATCATGCGTACTACACTCTAGCAGATGGTGGCATGGGGAGAGCACAGTAGTAATGGCACAGTCCTCCTCGTGTGATATTTCCCCTCAGGCTAGCCACCTAATCAAACACTAATCAGCTCTCCTTCCACTCACTGGTTTTGGCCTGCCTCAGCGTTCCACAGATTTTCCCCCTCCTCCAACCTCTGTTCTCACTTCTGATCCCGAGCTTATCCCGTTACCCTATTCTCCCTGTCCGTTTTGTGTGCGGTCGTCCCCTAAACTCCATGTCTGATTGCTCTAAGGTGAAAGTGTCATGTTCTTACACTCAACACTCCTCCCCTTCGCTCATCCCTCTCCCCGTGGCTTGGCCTGATCTGCTCTCAAGGCCGTCTGTCACTGCAATTAAAGCCGAGCCAGGTTAAGAAAATCACTGCAGGACCTGGCCAAGCGTGCAGGGCTGCCGGCATTCATTCTGCCACAGTTTGATTTAATGCTGTTTAGCTTTCAAACCCACCACTGTCAGACTAGTTTCTATCAGGAACTGTGTAAGTACCTGGCAGCAAGTTCTGTGTAATTTCTAACCAGTGTATTAACCATGTGAACCACAATGCTTGCTACATTAGCGTGGCCCCTGTTCTCACTCACAAGTTATTTTCCAAGTGCCAATACAGAGAACACACCCAGGTTAATCATTGGCCCCAAGTGGCAGGTGTTTCCTTATAGCTGAAGATTGATCTTTGGAAGTATTTTGCCGTTCCTGCCACTTCCTCTTAGCAGATTTTGAAACTTAAATGCAGCAAAGTCACAACTTAGCAAATTAAACCTGCAGTGCAGTGGCTGTGTTAGTTGGCTAACATCGATTGTGATTGTTTAGCTATGAGGTAACTTGACTGCTTTGCAGGTTTAATCCTAAAGTTGTCCAGCGCTATCTGCCAGAGATATTCTGAAAGTCCCCAACTTTCACACTCTCACATAAGTACTGCAAAGTACAGAATATCACAGATTCATGATGTATAACAGTTTTAAGTGTAAGTGTGAGTGAGCATGGGTGGATTTGGCATCATCAGGAGCTGGCTTGGTGGCCCACACACTCATTTCTGTCAATCAAAATCAGTTTAACTGCCAGACTCACTTTTTGACATTTAATCCCTGCAAAAGTGTATTTTGCCCATTATTTGGTGGTATATAACTGACTGCATGGTTAGTTGACCTCCCACCTGACTGCTTAACAATTACCTCATCCTCATGAGACAGACTGAACCCTCTGACCTTCAGAGGGGAAAGGTCTGAGCGTGTAGGAGGCCGGACAGACCCTTTTGTCTTCAAATGTCACCAACTCAGAAGGATGACGTGAATAGCTCTGCCGCTCACTCTGGCATCGCCTCATCCCGGGACTACAGGCTTGTTTAACGAACGCAACATTTTCCCGTGAGTCAAATGCAACGTGTTTATCTCATCGCAGCCTTATCGCTTTGCTTGTGTTTTTATTGATCGGGCCTATCTCCCTGTGAGAAGCGCTCACACTCACCTCCTCTCTGTAGTTATCAGCAGCAGAGCGGTTACCTTCTGTGTGTGTCTGTTGCGTTGCGCTCAGCCCGTGTCTCTTATTTATTCTGAAGAGTTGTAGTGTTGCAGAACAAAAGGCCACGAGTCAAAGCCCTCCTCTGTGAGTGGGCATTGTTGTATTTATATCTGCGTGTACAAGTAGAGGTCGTCGAGGCAGCCGCTGCTTGTTCTCTCCAACAGCATTTCAGTTTGCTGTCACATCGCGTGCTCTCTAAAGAAATCAGCGTGGTGGTTTTAAAGGTTACAGTGAGCTTCCATGACCTCCTAGTGTCTCCCTTATGTCTCACAGGTAGTTAAGTGGATCAGCGGTGAAGACTTGTTGATGCTGTGTTTCTCTTCTTTTATTATGTCATTTAAAACCAAGAGCTTTCAGCTAAATATAAAGTATGAATACAGCCGCTGTAATGTCAGCCATCGGTTATTGAACTCCTATTTTTGTGCCTCGGTTTTAGCTTTTTAAATTTTTGGAACCAGATATGTGGGGGCAGGAGGGTGAAGTGCTAAAGCTGTATTTGGCTTGTACACTTATTCACTCCCTGTATAGTGTTTGGAAGACCAAGGCACGCATGCAGACAGCTATTGATATACACTCAGCAGGCACTTTATCAACTGCCCCTCATTGCAAATATCTAATCAGCAAATCGCGTGGCAGCACCTCATTGTGTTTAGGCATATAGACGTGGTCAAAAAACTAAGAACGTTATCGGTGCTCAAATTGTCCGTGTCATCATTCTCTGGCTGTCTGTCTGTGTCACCCGGTGCTGTGTATTTATATTATTTGTATAGTTGTATTATTGTATAGTTTTTTATAGTGTGCTAAGTACATGTGCACTAATATGGAGCTGTTTTAAATCTTGTTATACTGCGTATAATGACAATAAAGGCTTTCAATTCAATTCAATTCAAGACGACCCGCTGAAGTTTGAACGAAGCATCAGAATGGGGAAGAAAGGTGATTTAAGTGACTTTGAATCTGGCATGGTTTGCTGAGTATTTCAAAAATTGCTGATCTACTGGGATTCCCTGCAAAACCATCTCTAAAAATTATTATCTGAAAAAGAGAAGAGATCCAGTCAGTGGCAATTCTCTGGGAGAAAATGTCTTGTTGAAATCAGAGGTCAGAGAACAATAGCGACAGTAACTCAAGTAACTACTCATTACAACCGAGCTATGCAGAAGATAATTCTGAGTGCACAACACGTCAAACCTCGAAGCAGATGGGTCAGAGCAGCAGAAGACCGCACCGAACGCCACAGCTGAGAACAGAAAACTGAGGGTACAATTCGCACTGGGTCACCAAAATTGGACAATAGAAAAGTGGAACCAAGTTGCCTGGTCTGATGTGTCTCGAGTTGTACTGAAACGTTTTGATGGTGGAGTCAGAACGTGATGTAAACAACATGAAAGCATGCCACAAAGCTCAGATCATCTCCAACTAGTTTCTTGAACATGACAATGAGGTCACTGTACTCAGCTGGCCTCCACAGTCACCAGCTCTCCATCCATTAGAGCGACATTGGGGATGTGCAGCCAACAAACAAACTGCATGACATATCCTCTCAATATGGACCAAAATCTCAGAGGAATGCTTCTAGCATCTTGTTCAATCTGTGAATGAAGAATTAAGGCACCGCTGAAGGCAAAAGGAGGTCCAACCCAATACCAACAAGGTGTACCTAAGAAAAAAAAGTTTCCAGTGAGTGGATCTCCAACATTATTTGATTTAATATTGCTTCAGAATTATGTACCAGCTTTTTATAATTATTTCTGTCTGTAAAGCACATATTGAAGGATATGGACCCCTTATTGTTTTTATAAGTTTTGTTTAATTTAACATGACAGAGACATTGAGGTCTAACGTGTGTAATCTGTACACACATAACGTCTTTTATAATATACTTTTATTGAACTGCAGCCTACTAAACAAGCAGTGCTGAAATTGTGCCATAAAATGCCCGTATTCCTTTTCTTCTTTATTGTTTTATTGATACTTTCAACGACAAAAGGAAAGTGACTTCAACAAGAAACAAAAAAGACGGATCATGGATTAAAAAATAGAAGAATCACAGAATATAGAAGAGGTCCAGTAATGCTCCCCTTCGCCTTATTGCCACAGTCTGTTGCATTGAAAAAAAAGTCCATAAAGTCCATAATTGGTCATACTGAAACAATTTGCTTTGTGACAGAGAACCTGTTGTTATACTTCTGTACACAGTGTGTGTATATATATATATATATATATATATATATATATGATGTAGGCCATGGTGTTTTGTGGTGTACCATACAACCATACAGTGGTTCAAATTTAAAGCCGAGTTTTCAAACATAACTACAAAAATTCACTGTATGTGGACAGGCTATGTTCTTGTATTCTTGGTTAGCAAGTTGTATTCGCGCACTTCAAGAGTCAAACACAGATACCTTACTGCTTACAAGCAAGCCTCAAGTGGCTCCACTGTTGCATCGGCTTCATTCTTTTTTATCCCAGCAGTTGCCGCATGCTTGAAACAGGGAAGAATCGGTAATATAGGTCTGCCAAAAGCTTCTATTCTGGTTCAAATTTTTAAAAAATGAGACATTGGGTGCCAGCGTGTGAGCTTTACAGGAACTGGTGAGTGGATTACGTGACCTTCGGCCAGAACCAGATTAATGGTTTCCTGTTTTTTCCGCTAAGCTATCTGGATGCTGTGTATGTTTGCCATCTGAGACTGGCATCGGTGTTGTCATCCAACAGCCTAACACTTGTTACTCTTCATTTTTTAAAGTTGTGTTAACTAATCACATTCACGTCTCCCGAATCCTTACAGACAGAGTTGCAAAATTTTTTTTTTTTTACAAGAGCTAACTCCAGACACAGTAAGCTCAGTAAGCTAAAACAGGATAATGGTATTTCTCAAGAACTAGACAGCCAGCATACCTCCCATAGCGCTTTCCAGTGATGACATTCTCCAGAAGAGATTAGGCAGAGGAAATGAGTCTGACAATAAGTTTGTCATCTAGTTGATTGGTCATACAGGTACAGTAACTGTAAGCAGGCTTTGACACATTCCTATCTTTTCTTCTTTGTCTCCTCTCCTTCTGCAGTGTTTGCCGCCATTCACATGCATGCACTGCCTTCATGTTTCAGGATCCTCCATCTCTTACTGTTTTTCTTTCTTTTCTTTTTCTTCTTTTTGGTCGAACGTCCCTATCAGCCAGCTGGGAGTGACTATCTTTGAAATCTGAGGCCCTGTAGGGGCCCACACATACAGTAATGGCAGGGGCGCTGGAGCACCTGCTCAAGTTTTGGGCTGGGCTGTCCAGCTTTGATGGGGTTATCCCCTCTTTTCATTTTTCTGCTGATTTTCTTCAGATTACACTCAGCAGGCCAAGGGGCACCATAAACCATCATACTCTGGCTCTGGAATGCCTTTAATAGTTTGCCAGTCTCAACATAGTGCATCCCTGGCTGGCAAGGTGCTTTTATGAGCTGAGATTCTTGTGTGCCCACCCGTTGGTCCGGATACCCACTTCGCTCTCCTCAGCTCATTGGCCCACATCGGATAACGAGGACAGAAGAAAGGAGTCACTCTCTTCTGGTTACACAGCAGAGAACAATGTCTTCTCTCTTCTTCCCTCTCAGATCCCAGCATCTTTAGTTTGAGATGTGTAACTTGATATGGTGTCGAACCCGTCCAGTAACTTAGCCTCAGGACGGGAGACTTACACTCAGACTCTTGTCCAGACAGTCCACTCAGACTCCCCCACCCCCCTCGCTTGCACTCATTTTCCACTTCTTCCTCATTCCCATCTTCCTCTTATTTTCTTTTCATACCCTCATCCTTCTTTCCCTCATTTATGCTGTCTGCTTTTTGACCTAAGTCAAATCCCTCAAATCCCCAAATTATCCTCAAGCAAACAGACGCACTGCGCTGTTGTTGTCCAGTGAAGCTGGCAGTTTTATTTAAGGTCCGCATTGAAGGCTTCAAAGCGTTTTCACATGCGGGGGCTTTTGTTTCTGGAACTGGAGGAACCAGTCTGACCACACGGGCCTATGAGAGGGCTCACAGTGCACAAAGAAGTGAGCAGGAGGGAAGGGTGTAGTGTAACTAGGAACGTACAGAAGCTCTCTTAGCTGAGTCCAAAATGTTGATATGGGACCAAGCCATCTGTTTAGACCAGTACAACGTCTTCCTGCAGGTCAGTGGCTGAAGCAGTTTCCTCTTTATCCACGCACCTCCCAGCTGCCATCGCAGCCTGGGAAACACGAGTCATGTGATGTCATCGTCAGTAGCGCGAGCGTGACAGAGAGAAACAGGGCGTGCATGGGATCAGGAGCAGAGACGTGAAGTTTCAGGTGGATAAACACAGGTAAACAAGTGTTTTTTTCCTTCGAGATTTCCTACTATTTAAAGACATTCTTAGACTGTGTGAAAAGTTTACTTTGTCTCTCTGTTCACCTCGTGTCTGCGTATGATTTGGGTTTAGATTTGTTTACAATGTTCCTTTTATAATAGTGAAAGTACCTAAATTCTGGCTTCAGCTCAAAGATGCTAGCATTTTATACATAGCCCAGATTTCTCCAGGGAAAATCTGACTAATTTGCAGGCCAATAACCTTAAAATGCTCTGTAATGCACTGAGATTTAAGGCAGCACTGTCAAAGAGCAGCCTAAGCTGCAGAGAGAAGAGGGAAGCATCCTGATTGTTAATTACTTCGCCCACGAGGAATTCTTGTTTGCAGTGAAGCTGATTTGGAATTAGCTAACTTTATAACTGAATCTTTTCTCTCCGGGGATGTGATGTCACCGGGAGCAGCAGAATCAGCCTTCTCTTCCAGCTCGGAAGTGATATGCTAGTTAACGGTTAATTATTGAATGGTCCAAAATAATAATAAACGGGGTTACTTGCCTTCCAGCGAGCGGTGCATCTAGCGTTCGTTAATAAAACCACACTTTCCTTTCCTGTTATATCTGAATGATCTCTGGTCTGATGATCTATTTGCATCTCTGGAATTCCCCCTGAGGTCTATTCATGAATGCTGTACCCAGGCTGAGCAATTAGATTTAATTTAACTGACTGTGCTCTCCAGTCAGTTACATTAAATCTAATTGTTTTTGAGATTATTTTTTTTTTGCAACAGCAATCAAAACAAAACAACCTCACCTAGGTGATATTTCACTTCTCACTGTTATTTCTTGCTGCTTTTGTTGTCAGTGTAAACTCTCTACAGTAACCGTATGACCTCATTTGGCTGAATAAGGTGTTTTCCGGTAGCTCAAAGCACTCACTTCATTTACGGGGAAACTTCAGCCAAGAGGGGGAGAAAAAAGTGCTGATCTTCTGACTGGGCATCGGCCTTCGTCAGCATCGGTGTTTACTACCCCACATCCTCCTTGCTCAGTTCTCTCTCTCTCTCTCTCTCGCTCTCTCTCTCGCTCTCTCTCTCTCTGGTGCAAACGAGATCAGAAGGATTTGCTGGGGTGTAATCGACAGAGCAGTTTCACCTGTGCACGAGTCAGTCCATGTGTGCATTTTAGCTTCTGAATCCAAACCCATTTTTAGCTACGGTTCACCTGTTTTCCTGTTTGTGCTTGTGCCGAGTGTGTGGCCTAACATCCAGGGTGTCCTGATGGATGCTTGCACACTCACTGCAGCTGTTAAGTGCAATTGGTTCAGGTGTAGGTCGATGTGGGAACCACTCAATTTCCATCGATGTAATCACAGAATGGTGACTCCTACGTGAACCGCTCCAGGAAACAAAGAAGCCACAGTGAGTCTCTCCTGACCCCTCCTTACTGTAAAGAATTTAATAAAAAGCCTTTATCAGCTCAGTTTAACATTATATTACCTGCAGCCTATGATTATGTGGCTGAATAATCGGCCACTGAGTTGTTGTTGTGGGTCTGCAGTTACCAGGTTCTCATGGGAATAAAGTTACTTTTGACAACAGATAAAAATGTCCCACAGCCCTCAAAGTCCTCCAGCAGGGGAAACGGTCAACATCAGCCACATCAGAGCTCCACATGTTAAGTAACGGCATGGCACATTTAATTATTACCCAGTGAGAAATGTAAGGAATGTGGGTTTGTTTCCTCTCAGTGAACTTATGCTGTGCGCTGAACATGGATCTGCTGATAGCAGCAGTTGGCAAACACTATACAGGCTTTACGTGCTATCCACAGAAACCAAGCAGAGCTTGAACTGGATTCAGAATCAAGTGTAAAAAATATCATTGTGCTCACAAATGAAGGTAAGTAAGGAAATATGTTAGCACGTTTCTTGTTATAGCTGTTGATCTCCTTTTTCAAATAAGGAAAATACAGAAGAAATTCGGTATTTTCCTTATACAGAATACCTGACATGCATTTTCACATCACCCAGACTACACCAAAATATGGAAGTAAGAAAATTATAATCCAATGCCAAATTGTGTCATGCTTGGTTGAAACTGCACAGGCAAAAGATGCGAAATGCTGACCAGTTCACGAGCAGCGAACGTCGTATTTGGAAGGCAAAAAGTGGCAAATGAACCATGAAATTCACCATAATAAGTTCATCTTGAGTAATAAAATGAAAAAAACTGCATAATGATGGCACGCGCCATCAGGAGCTTGCTCACAGAAGCAGTGTTGGATTGTTGGGTTTCCCAGATTATTGTAAATTAGTTCAATATAAATGAAACTGCACTAAACTGAACAGCTTCAGTTCTTCTTGGCTTTTAGTCTCTATTCCTCTAAAGCGCTGCTGTAGGGCGAGAGCAACTTTCTCCCCCATTTTTCTGCACTCTGTTTTGATGATGGCGGTGGAGAGCGCTGACTAACACAGCCAACACGTCCAAATTCTCCCATAAAATATTCAGTTTGGTGTAAATCTGGACTGTAAAAGTCAAAAGCGTATTATTAGAACAAAGACCAACTCTCTTCTCTGTATTGATTTGAAGTGACCCAACTCCTACCAACAAAGAAGAACTGCTGCTGGATCCTACCACTGAAGGGGTCAAGGATTTAGTTTTTCCTTCCTTTCTTTGCATATTGATGGTTTCAGGAACAAATTGAAAAAAGGATTTCTCACTCTCTTTTTTTTTTGTTTTTTGGAGAGTTTGGCTCTTTTACACCATCTCAAAAAACAATTCTCTGGTAAATCTTAACTTTTTTAATGAGTTCAGATACAAAAAAATAGCAGCACTCTGTTGTGTGCTACATGAACAATGCTGTATTCTTTATTTTCACGTCTTCTACGTGTCATTTTCATATTTAAGACCTTAATTAATAAGTCGCTTAAAAAAACGACACCTACAGTCCAGCAAAATCTCTTGGCAACTGTTTGGTTCCTGATTAGTTTCAAATTCTTTTCCCATCATAGAGCTGTCAGTAAGCTCCCGACTTCTGATTGCTAAACCTGATACTGCTCTAATTGCAAACTATGATGCATTTCATGTGGGAGAAGAAATCCCGACTGTTGTAGCAACAAGTGCTGAAATAGGAAGGGCTTATGGAACAATAAGTTGTTTAGTTTGTTCAGAGATTAAGGCCTTCACTTCGGCTCCCACGCTACTATCTAACTCATCGTCTGTTGTGGCTGAAGAGCAGTTTTTGTTTTGAGTCGTGGATCTAAAGGTTTTTTTACAGCTTTGTTTAAAGCGTCTTGTGGAATCAGTCATGTCGTCCTGTATCGTTTCTATTTTTCATTAGATGCAAGCCGAAGCCTGAGTCAGACTTTGTACAGTTATATTTGTGAATTTTAAAGAAAACATATGGAAATACTAACAATTTGGCATCATTAGAAATCCAATAGGAGCGTGTAAGTTACTGGAAAAGATGGAATAGCAATTTAGAACGACCAATTAACCTAAACCCACCTGTTTCTTCCTTAAACGTGCTTATAAAGACTAAACATTTTATGTCTTTGAACATAGCATGCAAATGTCCTTAAAGATTCACCTCTCTCTGCCATGTTTCGTGACCGTCTTTTACCCTCAGTTAATGTCGTAGGACGGTAAAGGCGAGCTAGATGGGAAACAAAAATGTACCAATTCTTAAAACTTAATCCGCCTGACGACCGTTAAAATGTACGTGCATGTGAATATGCAGAAATGACAGCACGTGGCATACGTGCGTAAAATCGACCATGATCACCAACTAGTATTTGCCAAAAACGAATTGTGGGAATTTAAACTATTATAAAAGTGTTGGTGGTCAATTATCTGTCTAAAATATCTCAAACATAGCTCTCATGAATGATATCAAACCATGTTGAGTCAGGAAGAACATTCCTATGACAAGGTAGAAGTTACAATCAGTTTTTGGCTGAAGTGACTGTTCATTGGTCGTTTTATTTATCCAGGTAAAAAAAAATCTCATTGACAGTGACATCAAAAATGTCTATCGAGAGAGATCCGGCCAATATGCAACAAATATAACATCACAGTTTTATAAACATAGTTTAAGGGACCAAAACAGACTGATTTTGATTATAATGTAGTTCCAATAATGCAGAGTCTTTAAGATACATACAAAACAGGTCATTTCTTTATTTTTTTATATAATGCCCTCATAAATTCTGCTCACTACACTCTATTTACCAGTATAAGTAGAGTTATTAGACATAAAACACAAATAGAAAGACTGGAAATCACTTTTTGATTATTTTAATCAATCACATCATATAGATGTTATGAATTTTGGTACCATAAGTAGTTTCTAGGCTAAGATTGAAGCAGTGGTCTAAAAGGAGTTCAGGAACAAACATGCAGGCATACATACTCTACAGTAGCATGATGATGATGTTGATGATTTGGTGCAGCATGCAGCGTTTATTGCTCTGTGGGATGGATAAGCATGTGTGCTGTGTGGATATGTGTGATATGTTAAAGGAGTGAAGGGCGACCTGAAACAACACTGAGGTCAGCTGCTCCACACAGCTGTGTATCGACGCCTCAGGAGAACAAATCCACACATAATAATATATATACTTCTTTTTTGTAAGGGAGACACATATACATACTGTGATTGTGTAAACATATGTAGGTCCCCGAAACATGAGTCATATCAGGACTAGACAAACACGCACAAACACACATGTAGAGGTTGAACTTATAACCGCACAGATGGAGCAACGCAGGACAAACAAACTTACGCAATTCTTTTCACACTGCAAACTGATCGCATTTTAACAAAACCTGCTCTTATTACTGAGTCACAGTTACAAAAAAAAACACAACAGGGATGATGGTGAATAAATTCCCCTCATTAATAACACAAATAATACCCGTGGCGCTGTGAGAACAGGTCCCTGCGAGGGCTCTCCCTTGTGCTGTCTTGTCATAATCAAACAGATTTATGTAACTTCAGTCAGCTACAGATCAATATGGTGCAGCCGGTCAATCCAGATAACCCCAACATGGCTGCCGTGGTCATTGGATTCTTTGCAGAAATGCTGTGAAGTCAACAGAAGCATTATAGCCAAAGCACACTGTGCAGGCCTCTGTCAATAGGCAAAGTGAGGAAACCCACATCAGCCTCAGAGGAAGTCATCACCTGATTTACTGAAGGGCAGACGCAGCCAGTCAGATCACAAACGTTAGACTTCTGTATCGAGCTGAAGAGCTCTTAAAAATAATCCTGCAGATTTTCTGAAAAATTCCTCCTGAATTTTGAGTTTCACCTAAGTTTCGTGGTTTTCTTTTCTGGGTCACTAATTGTTGATCCAGCTGTGGAAATTATTCATGAGAGTTTAAAAGTATTTAAGTGTTCAGTATTAGAGGTCTCATCTGTCTATTCAGGGATGAGAGCGATTAAGTTGCCAGCTCACATCCACTGACAACATACATTTTGAGAGTAAAGGCAAAACAAGATGAATGACATGCATGGCAGGATTTTGTAGTGAATGGTTTATCTTCAAGATATATGTGACGTGCCTTTACAGCAGCCACCTTCAGTTGCTGCTTGTTTGTGGGTCTCTCAGCCTTCAGTTTTGTGTGTAATTACCAAAAAGCATGCTCTTTTGAGTTGAGATCAGGTGACAGACTTGTCCATTGATAAGATCCGATGCTTTGCCTTGAGTCTTGCAACATTTGTCTGAATCTGAGCAGCGCGTATGGCCCTGTGCACTTCAGAATTCTTCCTGCTACTTCTGTCAGCAGTCACATCACCAGTAAACACCAGTGACCAGGGTCAATGTGCAGACATACGTGCACACGCAGTAACATTTACCCTGCCATATCTGACAGATAATACGGTATGTTTTGGTTTCGTCTGTTCAAATACTTTTTTTTTTAGGTTATTTCTGGCGAAGTCTTATCTGGCCCTCTCGCTCTTAAGTGTAAGCAATGGTTTGCACCTCGTCTAAACCCTCTCTGTCTCTTGATTGTAGACTTTGACAATGATACACTTTAGTTGTCTCCTGTGGTCGTCCAGGTCTTTTGGTGTTGCTGAGCAGGCCGGTGTATTCCTTCCTTTTAAGAATGCATCAGACTGTTGATTTGGTTGTTCCTAAAGTTTTTGCTCTCTCTGATAATGTTATTTTGTTTCTCCAGCCTAATAATGGCCTCCATCACTCGCACTGGCATCTGTCTCAGACTGAAATCCAACAGCAAAACACCTAAACTACAAATTCAACAGTCGACACTTATTTTGAAATAATAAGGCAACAGCCCTCACTTTGTCGTAAAACTGCTTATCAGTTTATTGTCCAGTTAATTTTAAGTCTAGTGTATACAAATGGCTGTAATTCCTAGACAGTTAAATCAAAACTTTTGCAAAAGTCTTTGATTTACAACTCAAAGTCTTCACTTCAATCACATATTGGTTGTTTGACTTCAAAACCGCTGCAGTGGCAAAATCATGAAAGTTGTGGAGCGCTTTTTGCAACAAATTTTGGATCTAAGTGCATGGTGGAAACTTGTCAAGCACACAGTACGCCAGTCCTAAATCATACCCTACCTAATCATTCATTTTCCTCTAAATGAAACTATAATTTACAAAATGAATATCATGCTGTAACCAGTAATTAAGACCAAAGGCTCAGTAGGAAAGTGTTTACCGAGGTCATAAATCAAGCGAGATTCTAACCATTTCTTTCTTGTAGATTTCTATACAGTCAAACTTCAATTTGAAGGCCCATAGGTACAGTTTATGCATAAAAATCAAACAACATGCACCCTCTCGCCCCTGCGGGTGGTCTATCCTTCAAGCTCGGGTCCTCTACCAGACGCCTGCGAGCTTGAGGGTCCTGCACATTATCTTTGCTGTTCCTAGGACTGCACTCTTCTGGACAGAGATCTTGGATGTTGTTCCTGGGATCTGCTGGAACCACTTGCCTAGCTTGGGAGTCACTACACCGAGTGCTCCGATTACCGATTACCCTCCGCTTGTCTACCACCACTATGTCCGGTTGCTTGGCCACCACCGTTTTGTCTGTATCTGGAAATCCCACAGGATCTTAGCTTGGTCATTCTCCACCACCCTTGGTGGTGTCTCCCATCTTGACCTCGGGACTTCCAGGCCATACTTGGCACAGATGTTTCTGTATACTATGCCGGCCACTTGGTTATGGCTTTCCATGTATGCCCTGCCTGCTAGAATCTTGCACCCTGCTGTTATGTGCTGGATTGTCTCAGGGGCATCTTTACACAGCCTGCACCTGGGGTCTTGCCTGGTGTGATAGACCCCAGCCTCTATAGATCTTGTGCTCAGAGCTTGTTCCTGTGCTGCCA
>VOQK01031363.1:8937-23991 GCA_015052645.1 Benitochromis conjunctus
ATTGAAATCATTCTTTCACAAATATTTGTACAGGCAGACTGCAGGTCTTTGATTTTTTTTATACCTGTAGCAGCAAAGGGATTGAAAACACCTGAGTTTAAATATTAAGAGGTGTGGTCCTCTTAATTTTATTGTAAGTATTGTATTTAAATGTTTGTATATTCTGTAAATCTGACTTGAGTTTGAATAAATAATCACACTGATTATCAATACTGATTATTACCGTATCATCGGCATATTGTCGGACGTACACATCAGCTGTACTTTGCTCATAGTACATGTATAAAGGGCAGTTTGAGGTCTAGTAATATTACACAGAACATGTGGACACTTCAAACACTGTTCCAGTTTAACCAGTGATGAAAGCAAGGCTGTAATAGTGTTTGTACTGTGAGTTACCAGAATCAACCATAACAAGTATATTATTAAGTATATTGAGAACAATTTGAGGTCAGTTTGAGGGGTTTGATGTTTGTTCATTTTCTACTCTTTAGTAAAGTGTAATTACATCACTCAGTACCATCAATTATTGTATTTTATTCGTTTTTAACTGGAAATGAGGCTAAACTGACAATATTCATTCTGCTCTTTGATTTGCTGAAAATATGTGGGTGTCTGGTTGAATCTGGACTCTTGTTTCTAACTTATATCAAAGTTTTGTGTTAAGACAGAATTAGTCTATTAGCACATCTCTGGCTCTACCTGGGTTTGTCACCAAAGACGACTTCAGGCAGCAGGTGAGGAGCATCCTTCTGTCGACTCTCTATCACCTGAAGATCCGAAACAAACACACAGCCTGTGATGTTGTGCTAACAAACACCTTTGTTGCTCAGGTTCACGCACACGCGCGCACACACACACACACACACACAGTCTGTTCACCTGAGTGACGTGCTGGTGGAGCGGTGGAGGCGGGCCCAGTTGTGACAGCAGGTTGAGGAAGGCGGCGCAGACGGCGTGGATCCCACAGCGATTAAACACTGACAGACTCTCCTGATTGGACAAAGTCAGCTCCTGTGCAGCCAATCACAGGGAGGTGCTATATATATATGTGCTATTGTATTTGTTGTTTATTTGTAAACACCACACACCGCAGCATTAATAAGCTAAGCTTCGGCCCTACATGAGCCTTTGAAACATATCACAGAGGTTCTGCCTACCTGCAGAGCCAGGATCAGTCGGATCAGGTCCACCACAACCTCCTCATTGGCCAGTTCCACACTTAGAACAGCCAATAGGATGAAGAGGGCTTGGTAGTGGCTGCGTCCACTGTTCTCCTCCCTAGAGGCCAGGTAGACATGTCTGTAGAGACGCTGAGCGTGCTGCATGAACACAAACACAACATGCTGAAATCCTGCTCTACACCGGGATAACACCACCCTTTTTAGCCCCGCCTTTTAAAGCCACCTGATCAAATCTTGGCGTAAATCTCTGAAATAAATTCCTCGAACCTCCGAACTAGTGACATCATTCATGGTGTCTGTGACGATGTGAGCTCACCTTCCTCATGAACAGGTTGTCCTGTCGAGAGCATCTGTCCTCTTTCACTTCCAAGGACGAGACATCAAATGTCACACTGTAGACACACAACCGATAACTTATTGATCCCCGACAGGTCAGTTAACGCGTTTAGCCGCAGGCTAGGTTTCAGTTTCCTGCTGTAATAACTTCACAATGGTAAAAATGAACAGCCATGTGGGCTCTATGGATGAGGGAGCCATAGGAGAAATTTAATGCATCTGGCCATGAATTTTAAAATTAAAACGACAGTCTTAAAAGGCACATTCACTGATTCTTTTAAGCCCATTGAAAAAACGTGTGTAAAGCAACATCTTTGTTCAAATAACCTGAAACGCCTCCGACCTTTTTAGATTACTGCAGATCATGTTTTAGTGAGAGAAAAGTGGAAGGATTTAAACTATTATAAAGACGATCAGCAGGTCTGCAGTGACATCCCCCTGCCACAGGGTGGAGCTCTTTAAACTCATTGTTCTCCACATGGGTCATTAGTCTGTAGCAGTGGTGGTGTTGTCTCTGTGTGACCTGGCTGTAGTGAGCCGGGAGGCGTTGCGGCGTCTGTCGATGAGCGAGGTGAGGATGGACAGGACAAGCAGGCGGATCTCCGGATCCTCCATCAAAGTGAAGGACAGCAGAGGCTCCAGGAAGGACGAGGGCAGCGCCGTCAGCAGGTTGGTGCTTTCGTAATGCTCTGACACCTGAGGCACAGAGGAGGGACAGCGAACGCATCAGGCTGACAGGAAAACTTCATTTAATCTGGCAAGAACACAGCTTCAAAGATTCAAAGGTGCTGTGAATTCTGATTTACCTGAACCACACGTTATTCACCTTAATGAGTCATACGACTTTCATCAGCGAGTGCAGAATCAGTTTCACCTGCTGTTTATCTGATAAACCAATAAGCTAAACACCATTTTGATTATCTCTAAATCCACTGTAAATTTTAACTTCACCGACCCTCCAGGTTTTCCTTTATAATTTTACCTGAATGCTTTGAAAAGGTAAAAGAAGAGCTGGAGGGTTTTACAGAGAACTCACCTGGAGGAGAGACTTCAGCAGCATCACCTGTATCATCCTGCTGCCTTCAAACCTGAGACAAGAATCATATTTACTCTTTGGTATCATGGGAAAATTAAGGTGTTTCATGAGTATTTAGTCAAATACTCGGTGAGTACAGTGTAAACTATCAGCTGCATCAAAGTATTAGTCCTCTAAAAGGCATTATGGACATTATGGAAGAGGCTCTGTTGGGAGGCGAGCTGCTGCAGGAAGACAGTAGTTTAACTTCAGGCTAAAGAGAGCACAGAAAGTAGCTCGATGCTAACCTGCCATCACAGATTTACAGGCTGACACAGACTTTAAAGCCAGAATACGTTCATGTGCTGGTACACTGAGTTAGTGTGAATAATACCCAGAGTTGGGTGAACCCAAGGCGGGGTAGATCCCAGGAACAGGAATCTTTCCCATGATGAACAGCATGACCTCTGACCTCTGGTAAATAGGCAGCGTGTTGGCAAAGGATCCTGAAACGTCAGGAGGTAACAGCAGCTCAAACGAAGTGAATAAAACCAAAGGTACAGAGGAAGGTTTGTCACCTTTCATCCAGAAACGTGCCAAACTACCAGAATGAACACACCGATCGTTTTGATGACGGCGTCCTGCAGTTTTTTCTCTTCAATCGAGCTGGTTTTATGATTACCAGCATTGTCATAGTAACCAGTCAGCTGGTAGTCCACGCTCTGCCTGAGCTGTCGCAGTAACGTGTTGAACACCTCCAACACTGTGGGGCCTGCAGAGTACAGTAAAAGTAACATTAAACATTACTGTGTATCGATCAACAGACGTGTGCGTGAGCTGGACGCTCACCGACAGATCCAGTCGCCTCTATAACGGCTGCTTCGGACAGGACCTCCACGATCCCGGCTCGCACCGAAGCCGGACTCCTGCTGTTGGCATCCAGGTGACCCAGCAGCTGCTGGATGACCAGGTGGGAGTGCTGGGACTGACCGAGTATACAGAGTGACAGGTAATGCAGTCAGTACAGCTGGGGACAGGTAAGTGCCATGTTAGCCATGTTTAGTACTTAATGTTAGTTTATTTCCCACATTTTATACTGAAAATAATTATTATTAGTTCAGCTTTGTAGATTTAACTGACATTATACAGAAAATACATTTAAATTAAGTTTCACACCACAGTGTGCTTAAACAAATGCATGTTGTTAAGTTAAACTTGTTTTTCTTATATTTCAATACTTTTACAAAACTAAAGTAATTATGTTTAAGCTGAAGTATGTACTTAAGTACTTAAATATAAGTAAGTTCATTCTTTCTACAAACACGTATTTAACTTTAAATTTAGGTTCGTCTGAGAGCGTTTCCTTTGAAGGGTATTTGTATATGTATTACATTAACGTTGAAGTAATTTCAGTTTATTAATATAACGTGCTGTATGAAGTGACAGGTATTACTATAGAGCAGTACATGTACATGATTATCAGCGTAGTAACAAACCTGAATCGAGTACATGATGATGTGAAAACACTGAACAGCAAACCCTCGTCCTTGCCAAAGACTGTGACTGTCCAGGTGCCTGAGAGACACACAGGAATCTGTATGTCATGATGTATTATTATGGGATGTCATATATGCTATATACTAATCTGTTATTCTGTATGTTTCACATGTTTGTGCGGGATTTGTTTTAAATGCTATGTGCTTATGTGGTACATGTATTTTTGACCAGGTCTCTGTTGGAAATGAGACTTTTTACCAGGATACATAAATACTAATAATTAATAAATCAATGAATACTACATGTACTACTGTAGAGCTACTCAGAGGATAAACTGAGGCTGAGCAGGAAGGCGTGTGCTTTAAATAAGCATTGTCACATCCAAAATATCAGCAGATTGAAGGAAGGTTAATACTTTCTTCATTTAACGTTCAACTATTTATACAAACAATCTTTCATCTATTTCGATTGACTGTTTGATGTTTTCACCTCAAAGAAATGATTAAATCTTTGTTTCTCTGTGTACTTTATACAAAGCACTGTGCTTTTGTAAGGAGTAATACTACTGCTGTACTGTAAACATGGAGTACATCTTACATGAGCACTGGTCTGATGGCGTTGTTAATGTGTCCATAAGCAGCTCGGCACAGCAGCTCCCTGAAACAAACCTCGGTCTGCTCTGCTGGAGAGCTGCTGAGCACACAAAGAGGGAAACGCTCAAAACAAGCCACCAATCAAATCCCACTCTGAGTAACTGTAACTGTTTAAATGTACGTTCAGTCACTTCTGGCTTTGTCTAATTTGACCACATGATTTAACAGCAAACCAAACTTACTAAGTTTCTTTTTAATTTTTAAGTAGCTGAAGGTTAGAACAGAGTGTCAGCCGAATCAATCCAGCTGCATCCTGAACAGAGATGTCACGTTACACATACAGCGGTGTGTGTAGGTGCACGTGGGTGTGAACATTAACACGTGCCTGTCCTTTTGTGAGTGCTGCTGCAGGTTGACCAGCAGTGCAGGGACGATCTGCTCCATGTGCCGCGGCTCCCAGATGTTCACCTGCAGCTCATCGTCCACCGTCTTCCTCACCACGCCCTGCAGCCCGCGGATCCCCGACACGCGGATCCTAAACACGCACAAACGCCACAGGTTTACCCACAAACACAATACATGCAGGTTCACCCCCGGCTCTGAAGCTGAGCTTTGTGTCGTTGTTGTTTTAATGAGACTGCTCATCATTTTGGATTATTCCATAATATTCCTCTTATACAGAAAGAAATCAATCATCAATACTATTAAATAATCTGCTGACATAACAGACTCACTCGCTTTATGTTAACTGTATGAAACTACTGGATTACTGTTATTGTTGTTTATTCTTTCTGGTCAGTAACTGACTGTTTTTCCTATAAATTGTGAGAAAATGTCAAAGTTGATAAAAACCTGAAAAGCTTCCATATTTTTGCTTGATAAAATTAACTGGTGGCTATAAAAACAGCCCAATCATTTAGGTAACCAATTATTATTTTCATCTTGAATATGTAAAGAAAAAGGGATTTTCATTACAAAGTAACTGTATAATATTACTTACTCATTTACATATTAATTTAAATAACTAATGAGAATTCGAGCCCATGGCAACATATCTGTATTGATTAATTCTTAAATTAACTGGAAAATATTTAACTTTAACATTATTTTAGGCAATCTGTGAAAAAAAACAGACAACAAACAAAAAAATAAGAAAAGATTGAAACAAATATCAAAATATTTGTTTCTTAATTTTGTGGATTTTATTTTATTCACTATCTCCTTAATTAGTGTTTAATTATGGTGATTGTTGGTGTCAAAAAACAGAAAACCTTCACATATGAGAGGATGCTTATATAACCTGAGGATGCTGACATGTCTAATCAAATGACTGATTACTAAACTTGTTGGTTATTTGTGTTGCAGCACTCACAGTTGTGTACCCTTCTGAAATAGTGTCTGTGAGCTGGTGTGAAGCCAGAGCTCAGCACTGACTTGTTTCTGGTGTCGAGGTCTTCGTGATCAGAGTGGCACATCTCACTGAAGCGAGACACGAAGAAGTCGTAGCTGCGGTGATACGATGGCGTGTCCTCCTCGATGTTTGCAAACTTTACAAACTGTGCAACACACAAAATGAGCCCATCGAAACACACCGAAAAGCAAACACACACAAACGGCTCAATGTTTGAGTACTAAAGTCTCAAATGTACATTTTATTTATAGGTTGGCCTTTAATCTGACTTTAGATCCACTAAAACAAAACAAATATAAAAATGTAATTGGTGGATAATTAATGACACATGCCTGCTGTGATACAACCTCAGCAAACCAGTGAGTGAGCATCAGTGAGCATCAGTGAACATCTACCATACTACGATAGCATTTACTGTGTGTGGAGAGTATTAGTTTATGGTTCACGTACAGCACCACAGTCATGTACAGATGTTAAATATTAATTACACGTCTGTGAAACATTTACAAAAACAGTCCCAGATGTGCTCCAGACACCGAACGCTGGTGTCTGCTGCGCTGCTGGTTCATTTCACTCAGCCTATTTTAGCAATAGTCACATCACAGACACAGACGGGTAAAACTGACGAAATAATAATTATATGTCTATTAACAAAACGTGTTAAAACCAACATGTCATCTGTAAATGTGGACATGTGTTGTACTAAATTAATTGTCTTTACTTTCTAGTTTTACTATAAAACATAAACTGATGTTTATATCAATCTTTCCAGAGAATATTTGGCATAAAGGTGAAAAAAAAATCTAGATTTGTTTTTTGTTATTTCACTTTTTTTACATTCCTCCTGAATAATGTTTAAAGACTGCTGAGTGGTCAAATGAACACATAAACATTATCTCTGCAGCTCGTGGTTAGTAAAGGTTTCCTTCACCGCCCATGAAACGTTCCCGAGCTCTCTAAACTTTACACGCTGTTGCAGAGTGTTACATACAGAGTTGGTGGCGAGTATGTGGAGGTGTGGCCTGTCAGCCTCCAGCAGGAGACGCAGAGTGCTGAGAAAACTCTCCACCAGCAGGTTGATGCTCTGACAGTGACATGCAAGCAACAGCTGCTCCATCGCCTCCATCGCGATGCACACATACCTGGGGGGGGGGGCACATTGCTATTAAGCCGTCTACGGATGAAGAGGCAGCTACGCTGCTTTACACACTCAGGATCTGAAAGTCTTTTTTTCAGTGACTTTTAAGCTGAATTATTCAGTTGAAGCTGCCATTCAGCACTGATTCAACGCCGTGTGTGTGTCTGTGCGCACTGACCCGTAGCGGTGGCGGTTCAGCTCTCTGGTCAGACGCTCCGACAGGTACGCAGCGATGCGGTCGAGCTTCTCCGGAGCAGACAGAGCGAAGAAGGTCAACTTCTCCATGTTGGCTTTCACCAGCCCTTCCTGCTCGCAGACACACAAATACACACAGAGATGTTGTTACGCTGCGGCTTACTGAAACTTCATGAACATGTCAAATAAAGGTTAACGTGTTATTACTGTGCCGTGTCCATGTTTACCTCAGGGTCTTCTGGGAAAATGTTGTCGACCAGCCGCTTGTAGCGTGGCCGAAGCGCCCAGCAGCAACCGCACAGCCCTGAACACAGAGACGCAGTGAGACAGTGTAAAGTGGGCCGTAGAGTTGATGCATTGTACTGGACTTTTATAGATTTTCATTTCTCTCCCTGTTCAGCGTCACGGCTTCTGGGGGATTAAAGGGGACAAGAGCTCTGCCACTGGTCAGCCGCCAGCGCAACACACAAACGCACAAACGCTCATCTTCCTCACTTTATGAGGGCCCTGAACACACTCACACACTGAACACAAACCAGATTCAAACCTGAGCCTGCAAACCAAAGCTGTCCCAAAGACTGTGCAAAAAGGTGTGGTCCTCACAGCAACAGGCCTACGAGTGCACGCGCACACACACGCACGCACGCACACACACACACACACAATGCAGCAGTGAGACCACATCTTAATCCTGCAGTGGTGTGTTACGTAATGTGTTTATATTGTTTGTGTTTTGTCGTTAGCGGAGCTTAAAGAGTCCACACTGTCACTGCGAGCTGTTCAGAAACCAGGACAGGCGCCGTGTTTGGACCTTCGGGCCCTGCAGAACCAGCACGTCACACTTCTCTGAGGGCTTTTCATGGGTTACATTTTTATTTTTTCACTGTTTCTAATGTTTATTTGGCTGTTCAGATGAATTATTAGTCATATGTGATAAATCCCACCACAGTGGCATGTTTAGTTTTTATTTGTTTTGTTAATAATAATAATAATCAGATCATTGGGAGATGATTACGGATCTTCACAGGGTTAGGTAAAGTAACAAAGACTCTTTTCTTGAACTATTTGATATTATTCAATATTAGAAATAAAAATATATTTTATGCTTCAGTAAATTAAACACCAGATAATTAAAACACACACACACATTTAAAATGAACCAACCTCTGACTCAAATCAGTAGTTCATTCATTGAACTTAAAATAAGAAAAACTTCTGTATGTGCATCAAAGAAAAAGAGTTCACTACTATTTTTTTATTTTTTTTCTGCCTAAACACGCTCAGAGTTTTGCACTTTGTGAAAATGTCTCTATTTTGTTACACAGCAGAGGAGCCCGGCTGCTGTGTTTCATGTACATGTATGAACTTTGGTCGTACGTCCAACATCCCAACACGTTAATGCTCTTAACCCAACAGCTCGTCAAACATGTTGAACTTAATGAAGCTGAGGCTCATTTCTGGCTATTTCCACGGCCAGTAGCAAACACCATGCAGATCACCTTCATGTTCGCTCAGTGTGACCTCCACACTGTGTTAACACATTATTCACAGCAGCACGATGAACAACTAGTCGCCGTTCCTTTAACGTCACACAGTTTTTGTAATAAACGTTACGTTTCTGCGACAGCCAATCACAAATCCACATGGATTACAGGAAACACGTTAATCCCAGCATGCCTTGATACGCCCAATTATCACTTTTAAACTAGAAAACACAACACATGCAGTATGTTGTCCCTTTAAAACACACTGACGTGATGACTAACAGGTAGATCTGAGGAGCTGATGCACAGGTGAACTCACGCCTCTGTTTGATCTTTAAATCTGTTTTATTATTTTAACATAAGGCTTCATAAATAAAAATAATCATTCTTACCGTACATGAGGATGGCTCGTTCAGCTCACATTTACACCGTCACATCCACCACACACACACGTGGTTAATCCGCCACACACACACACTGACGTGCCCCGCCTCCTTTCATTCATCGTCAGTTATAAAGCTCGTATCTCTGCGTTCAGATTGTCAGAGGACGATGATGAAAATGCTGTCACACGTCAGCTGCTTGTTCTAACTCCAGATTAAAAATGTAAAACAAAAGTAAAAGCTGCTGTTTGTTAACGGAATAAAACAGATTTAATACAGTGTGTGCGTGCGTGTGTGTGTGCGTGCGTGTGTGTGTGCGTGCGTGCGTGTGTGTGTGTGTGCGCGCGTGCGTGTGATCCAGGCCATGTGCAGCAGCTCAGAGCTCTATAATCTGGATTTATTCATCATTCCAACAGAAAATGAAAACGATGAATATCAGAGCTGAAAACATTCGTCTGCTCTGATTTTACTGCACAAACAAAGCTGTAAATGTCCTCTTCTCTTAAATTCTCACTCACTTTCTGTCTGTTTAATGTAATGTTGCTTATAATGTTCAGACTTCATAACTGAGTTTATGTGGGGAAAAAGGACATATATGTTTGCTCAGATCGACATGATCGGTCTGATGCTAGTTTTATTGGGTCGTGCTGAGATTAGTGTGACAAACAAATCCACATATATTCAGTAAAGATATGAAAAGAAAATTAAGTGTTGGATGTTCTGTTATATGATCTCATTTCTGGAGCTTTGGACCATGAAAGTAATGTTATAAGCAGACTGTTAAACCACAGTGGGATGGCATTTAAAAGCCCTGTTTATCAACAATAACTTGCACTAAACCTAAATTAATAAAATAATATATTATTGTTGTTAGACTAGGCTGCATCTATTTATTCCAGCTAAGTCTCCTGCATAAGTCTTAAGCTGTTAGGTGGTTATTCCCCTTTGGTAATGAGACCAAAGTTTACACTGAGGGTGTAAACACACGTGGAAGGTGTTTACCGAGGTCATGTTGCATATTAGTAAGATGATTAAAGGTACTTCTGCTTCTCTGTTGAGAATTTAAAGGTACGTCGATCTTTTACGCTGATTCAAAGACGTCGTCCTCACAAACACTGCTGGAGTCTTAATGTGAAGCACTGTATCTGTTACCTCCGGGTGTCTGGTGGTCCAGCACGGAGCAGCAGTCCTGCAGCAGCCGCCTCGGAGCCTCGGTTATGGCCGGCATGGCGACAGTCCTCGGCAGCGACACCCCCCTGGGCAGGCTGGGTATGGTCACGCCACGGGGCATACTGGGCAAACTGGGCAGAGTGGGCATACTGGGCATGGTAATGCCTCTGGGTAAACTGGGAGGGTTGATGCCTCGGGGCAGTGAGTTCAGCAGCGCCGGCATGGTGACCCCCCGCGGCAAGCTGGGGAACCTGGGAAGAGTCCCCGGCATCTCTGGAGAAAAAAGAAGAGGTCCTGAGGAAGAGGACGGGAGACCTGTGGATGGAGAGAGGTGGAGCGAGCAGTGAAATGAATTTAACCCCTTCAGATCTGCAGCTCTGACTTCCTCAGCAGAGCCCAGCATGAGGGAACTATTCGAACTTTGGGTCCCTAAAAAAGATTTACTGGACCTCAAACACAGCTGATGTTTATTTTTCACATACTCCCCCCAAACCCCCCAAAAGTAAAAAACACAGGAAATTAAAGAAATTAAAGAAAGATGTACTAAGTAGTATTTAGACTATTACATATATATGATTTGTATTATAACACATGGGGCAAAAAGACCTGTTTTTACACCTGTTATCAATAAAAGTCCGGCTTTGATTGAGGATTTCATCATGATGCTGATTTATTATCTGTACTTTAGCTTCACATCAATGTAGACGAGTGTAAAAAGAAGCGCTTTCACCTGTGAGTTTGAGTGAAGATGATGATGATGAAGACAGTAGTGTAAAATAAAAAGGGATGTCCTACCTGCTGGTCTGCAGCGTCGCTCTCTCGCAGCTGTTTCCCTCCAATGCGCTCAGCGGCTGCTTATGTAACATCTGCTGAGCCCCAGCTGCCCGTCAGGCTCGGATCAATAATCAATGAGAGTGATCGATACCCAGCTCTGCACGCTGGAGCGCCTCTGACATCACAGCGCATCAGGAAGAGGAGGAGGAGGAGTTTCCTGAAACCTCCAGCTGTTTGAGAAACTTTAATGACTTCAGTCATTTTAAACTTTAATGAGTGAAACAAACGCCGTCTGTCGAGGGCTGCGCTGGGAAGAAAAAACAAGCGCCTCTCACCCTCCTCTTCTTCATCTTCATCCTCTTCCCAGCACGCTGCTGAACTGTAGGAGTGGCTCCCTCTGGTGTCTGAATAAGATTAATGCAATAAAAGCAGCAATAACAATCATCTGAGTGGATATTTTCCACCAACCTGTCAGGGTGCATTCTGGGTAGTGTAGGAGAATGGGTTCAACTTTTAAACAGAGTTCTGCTTCCATCAAGAGTCCATCTTTGATGTCTAAAGCTAATTTCCTCCTTCAGAACGTCTGTACGCGACGTACATTTATTCATAACTGCTGTTTAAATTGTATTAAAACTAATACGTTAGCATTTTATTGTTGGGGATTTCTCTGTTTTCCTCGTATTACTGTCTTTTCCTTACAATATAAAGCTCCTTGTGGCAACTATTGTTGTGATTTGGCACAATATAAATAAAATTGAATTGAATTAGGGGTGTGGTCTGTTTGACTGATGGGCAGGTGCTAGCTATTTTCTAGGTTTCACCTTAGCTAACTGGACTCCCTGAACTGGACCTTCGGACATGTTTGTGCTGTCGGAGGCTTTTTGGAGCATTTTTGAGGGACCAATATGGCTGCTGAGCGGTTAATAACAATAGTAAATATTCCAGTTTTGGAGAGTGGAATTACTGATCAGTAATTAGCAGGTATCTGTCTGTGTGATGCTCCCATACAGTGTAGGCTGAGCTAATAGCTTAGCACTCCATTCTCTCATCCAAACACAGACACTTACAATGGGTGTCCAACCTTTATTTACAGTCTATGTTTTTAAGCACATATACAAATATCACAGTAGTGTGATTCATGTTTCTGCATTATTGAACATAAACAGTCTTTCACCTTCCAGGTAAACTCTAGATGCAGGTAAATGTCTGTTGTTGCTCCGCCTCCTGCAGCTAGGGACTAGTTCCTGCTGCGTGCTACATTCAGTCCTTTTCAGGTGTGTCGCAACATTTATTTTTTTTTTAATTTCTGAACGATTTCCTCCGTCAGCAGATGCACGAGTGCATATTTCACCTCTGAGATCACGTTACAGTTTGATTTCGTCCACCTGAGTCTGTTTCTTGTCCGCCACTGTGCCTCCTATGTACAGTCCTCCCAGCTCTTCCTCTAGCTCAGGCAGGTGGGCGGAGCCCAATGGATCCACGTGACCTGCGTCCGTGTCTCCCAGCGTCCTCCACCAGGGCAGCCGGCTCGCCTGCAGCATGGCGTTGTGGGCGTCACGGGCACGAGCAGCGATGGGGCCCGATGGGCTCAGGAAGGCGTTGGCATCTGTTTCCGTGACAACAGAGAGGGGCGGAGCATCTGTAGAGCCATGTTGTTTACTGGTTACTAATTGATCAACTGTTATTAATTCATCTGACTGATCTCAGCTTAACTCCAGATGTGTGAAACTGTGTGAGCGTGTGAGAGACCTCGGAGCAGATCCAGCTGTGTGTGCACGTGAGCCAGCACCGCCTCCACCCGCTGCTCCTCCATCCTCTGCTGAGCTCCTGTCTGCAGCACTGACAGCAGCAGCAGCTGCACCTCCTCGTGGAGGCGGGAACACTCGTCAGGAGACACACGGAACGACTGAGCGCGTGCACGCACGCACGTACACACACACACACACACACACACACACACGTACACACGAATCAGCAGCGTGCAAAGCTTCTTGGGTAACAGTTGAGGACTTTTTGAAATAATCGCTTGCCTGATGTGTAGCGATGTACTCATCAACCTGCCGCTTTAGCTCCGCCCTCCGGCTGTCTGTCAAACCTTTCTGACCAATCCAGAAAGGAGGGCGGGGCGAGACTGTAGGTGCTTGTTGCTTCTGTAGAAAACGGCGCACCTGAGAGACACCAAAGAGAAGAAGGAGTGAACGGTAACCGACTGCAGAGATGTACGACTCGACAGATGCGTGTGTGTGTGTGTGTGTGTGTGTGTGTGTGTGTGTGTACCGCTCTCTGCAGCGTCCTGGCAGCTCGCTCTCGTCTGAGCGCGTGCCGCTGCGTGCTGCTGTAGCGTCGTCTCTCTCGGAAGCCTCGCCAGAAGCTCTGGATCACCACGGCCGCTCGATGCTCACACTCCTGCAGGTATGACTGCACCTGGTCTGAACACACACACACACACACACACAGTCAGGTGTTTGAAACCAACCACGACCCCACCAGTTTAATTAGACAGACTCTGTTTCATTATGATGTCATTTAGATGAATCATCGCAGCAGTTCAGTAGAAAGATGGACACTAAACGTCATGACAGAAATCCTGGGCTGTGCAGGAGAACTGGAGATTAGAAACCCTGTGAGGTGGACGCGGCTCCCTTACAGGTTTTTAAATCTGCTCTCAGGAGTTTTTCTCACTTTCACAGACTTCAGCAGTTTAACAGCAACTAAAGACAAACCCAGAGAGATGGCGAGCTGAGCCTGAAAGGAAGGGAGTTGGAGGTTTAGTGATTTCTGCACTGCCTTGTGGTTTTAGGTGCTTTGTGTCTCTCACCTGCTGGGAGCAGCTGAAGCAGCTGTCTCTGTTTCTGGTGGAACCTCCTCCTCGCCTGCTGACGCCTCACACACACCTGAAAACAGCACGGCGAACAAGCTTTAGTAATGAAAACACACGCAGCCTTCAAATCACACATGTAACTCTGGGAACAGTTAGAATGGATTTAGAGGATTAGAACAATGAACAGTTTTGTCACACGAATCAGAAATTCAATGACGACAGGTTCACCTGATACTTGAGCTCCTCCTCCCACAGCTGCGCCTCCTTCTGCTGCTGCTGCTCCCTCCTCCAAGCTCTGACACGCACGCACGCACGCACGCACGCACGCACACACACACACACACACACACGCACACACACACACACGCACACACACACACACGGAGGTTGGACTATAGCTGTGTGTGAGGTTGCTTCGATCAGAGCTCGTGTTTCTCATCGAGTGAGTGGAGACGTTAAAGTGCTCCTGCTTGTTTCCAGCTCCGTGTTTTTATCCTCTGACTCGTTTAATGTAGCTTTGCATGATTCACACTTCAAAATAATCCCTATTTATTATATACTCATCTCAGAAGTGATGGGACAGAAGGCCCCATCACTTCTGTCTGATGAATGAAATTCCAGATTGGAGTCTTACAGTTTGAAACCTCCAGTTTGACAACTGGTTTGAGGTAGGCGGGGCTTCTGTGCTCATGTTGTCATGTCATGTTGGCCAAACAGCAGGAAGTAGTCACCTGTACTTCCTCTGCAGGACGCTGACGGCTCTGTTGAGACTCTTCACTCTGCGTCTGGTCTGATACGACCTCCAGGCTGCCTGGATCACACATGCCGCCCGCACGTGCTCACTGCTCCCCTGCACACGGACAGCAGAGGTCAGAGGTCAAGCCAAGGATTCTCGCTCATGCTTTTAAAAATGTATTTATACGGCAGGAAATAATCTGCCCTATGTCCAGGAGACAAATAAAATAAAAAAGTCAAACAGAATCATTATTTCAATAAAGTAGGTAAACAGAAAGTAAATATATAAACAACTTAGTCTATATTTAACTTCACAGT
>VOQK01031364.1:0-10969 GCA_015052645.1 Benitochromis conjunctus
AACAGGAACTGAAGGGGACAATGCCAACCTGCTATTAGAAAATGAGAAACATGGCACTTTCACTGGAGAGACTGCCATTTATCACTGTTAAAATAACTGCACCATCGTTGTGCTTCTTTTCATTGGGTAGCATTTCACAACAATTTTAATGACGTTAGCATCACTGATGTGTTCGTATTAATAAAAAAATAATTGTAAAAAGTCAGTTTTTCTTGTTGGTTATGAGTCGCAGTGATGAGGGCCACAGAGAATCCACTGGACCTAAAGTTGTTCGCTTTGCCCTCACAGATGAGTGACTTTCACTGTCTGATTTAGACTTTTTCCCCAGATAGAAAGAAAAAAACCCTCAAGCTGAAAAGTTAATGATGTTATCAGGTTATGCTGGTGCTGGATTGAAGACTGCACATTTTTAATGGAAAACCTGTGTTAAAAACTGTGGATCTTCACAGACAGACATTTACCTCAAAAGGAAGGTCAACAAAGAGCGGAGTTGCATCATATTAATTGTCTGTTCAACACTTCAAAAAGCCAGACTCTTACTGATTAATAACCTTCATATCTTTTCTTTTTTGCTGGTGAAGTTTTCGTACCTGTTGTGCAATTTGTGCACCATCCTCAGCCCACAATTTAAAGTGTGTTAGACTTCAGGAAAAAAATCAGGTCACTCAGTGGGATTTTTTTGAGCTTTTAATAGTGGATGATGAACCTGAAGACAGTCTCAGCAGCTGTTTTTCAGTATCCCCAGATCTGAAAGGCCTCAGAGTGATGGGTAAAACATGACTGGGAGATATTTTGTCACCCGCTCCTTGGCATTCACCTCGCGCTCGTCTAAAATTCACCGACTTCCCCTCGAGTCTTGGCTTCAGAGCCGTATCACCTGCAACATCAATCGATTGAAGCAATACTCCTGTCAACTTTGTCACCGCAAAGAAAGATTTCTTATCCGCTTCTTTGTTCCACACGTTGCCTGATTTTCAGGATAATACTCATGAAACTGCAGTTAGATGAGTGACAGTTTTTTAATCTGAGGAGGAAAAAATAAACATCATCATTGTTGAGATCCACCAAAGTCATCTGATGAACAGGAACACATTTGTATCCTTCTCCATAGAAAAAACTGCATCAGCTCTAAATATCAAAGTTAGGCACAGCAGGTGGAATATTTGGAGTTTTAAAACACAACTAAGAACATTTAAGAAACTATACAGCAGGTAGGGCTGGTTTTCTCATATCTCCCTTTAATTCCTTTTGTTTCTGTCTGAGGCTACTTGGTGCGCTAATGTCTGGAAACATTAGCAAACATCCATTTATGGTGCCGTTTTTGTCCACTTTTAACTGGAGAAATAACTTGAGAGTGTTAACTGTGTTTCAAATGAAAACTTCATTTTCTTCTGACTTAAATTTGAACTGATGCTTTACCTTTTAACGTCTACTTACTCCAGTGGTTTGAATATTTAACAAAATATATCTAGAGCATGTCTGCTATCCAGCATTAAACTCACTCTACAGAGATCATGTCTGGACATAGTTTAATGCACTGAGGTTCCGGCCTCCTCTCTGGCAGTCATCAAAAGTTATTCCTGGAAACACTAAAAACCATTAAGTGAAGTGGAAATAGGTGAAGTGGGGTCAGGTAAAGGGAGTACAGCAAAAAAAGGTAAATTACCACATCCTGTCACATAATAACTCCTGGAATGTGTTGGATATCGCAGGTTGATTATATATAACAGCTGAAGAGTTTCCAAGGGTGGAATTTTTTCTGTAAAATTTATCTGGCTCGGAGTTGCTGGCTCTGACTGGAGATAGAGAAGGAGTGACATTTAATTTCACACTTTTGTCCAACATGGAGGTGTATTTTAAATGAATCGCCTACACTGTTAAAGCACCACAGAAGGATTAATGGCTGATTTATCGCACATTTAGCTCGGAGGATCCCGGTTTTGTGTGCGAGGAACAGCAGAAGCTGCCAGCAGATATGGGCGTTAATCGTCCTCGCAGAGGTGAAGTCGGCCATTGTTAAAACGTGACCTTTGGAGTAAGGCTGCAGGAACAGGACGCCGTTAATTATTGATTTATTTTAGGGGAAGCTTACTGATTTAGAGAAGTTTAAAGGAAAATCATCCACGAGCTTTGCAATATTTAAAGCATTGCTTCAGTTGTGTTACAGGACTAAAGTTCTGGGATGACGAAGAGTCCTTAATGACTCTTTGTCATTTCAGAACAGTACTTCAACTGTGAAGGAGCTTCAACAATGCTCCATAAACACATTCACTTTATTTATCATAGCGCAAGATTTTGTTCTCTTGCCATCAGTTCCTGTTTTTGTTTGGTAATCCTTGTTTCTCTTGTTCTTTGGCTCTGCTTCAAGCTTTTGTTCAGTTTCCCACCAGTGTTCTTCTTCACTTGTTCTCCATAAGCCAGTTACTGATGTGTGTACGTATTCTCTCCTGTATCCTTCTACTCCAAGGCTTCCAGGCATTTCTCCTGCTTTCCCTGTGACTTCTTCTTTAAGTTTGGTTTTCAAATTCTGTCTTTCCTTTTATTTTTCTTTATTTCAAGTTTATTCTCTTCTTGTATGGACTTTGCATTCTGGATGTCTGACTTTGGTTCTTGGTGTCTGAAACCTGGACTGAAATTTTGTTAGTATTTTGCTTTGTTGGGTGGCTGTAGCTCAGGTGGTAGAGCGGGTCACCACCTCACCGGAAGGTCGGTGGTTCGATCCCAAGCTCCTCCAGTCTACATGCCAAGTATCTTTGGGCAAGATACTAACCCCATGTTTTCCTACTGGTGATGGTCAGAGGGCCCGGTGGCGCCAGTGTCCGGCAGCCTCGCCTCTGTCAGTGCGCCCCAGGGCAGCTGTGGCTACAATGTAGCTTGCCATCACCAGTGTGTGAATGGGTGAATGACTGATTGTAGTGTAAAGCGCTTTGGGGTCCTTAGGGACTGAGTAAAGCGCTATACAAATGCAGGCCATTTTTGTTTCTCCTGCATTTGAATCCTTTTCTCTGCACCGAGTTGTTGCATTGTTATTATATTGTAACTGAGAAGTTTTGGTAAATGTATGATGTGCACTACTGTCTGGATGGGATGCTTTTATTATTTTGATCACTTTTTGGTTCAGTCTTTGTTCCTCGGTGTACATGCAGACTGAATAATTCAAAATTCTAAGTAAATAAGTTATTCGATGAAAAATATCTCACCTGTTGGAGGGAAACTTGGCGGTACCTCCTAAAATCCAGACCTGGGAGTGGGACTCGCCGGCCCTGATGTACTCATTACCTGCAGGGCCACGTGCTGGGGTCGGGTCCTCTGCAAACTAGGTAGTGGGCAAAGGCAGGGACCTGGGCGTCGTGACCTAAACTACTGAATGCACAAGCATTCACAGTGTGAGGGAGCAGATACACACTGGGAATGACTGGCGTCCAAGCTGTGATGCTGCACAAGTGATAATGCTTTTTCACAAAATCAAACAGCTTGTTATGAACCTGGATCACATGTTTGTTGGCTCCATGTGATAAGACTGCTGCCTGTGGATAATCTAAATTAAGATGTTCACGAGTTGGTGCCAGAAGCATATAGGCACATATGTAGAAACTGAAACATGGAGCGTGCTGGGAAGAAAGGCGTTCTTTTTTGACAATGGTGCCAGGAAAATAATTAGAACTTTAGATGATATGTACCAGCTCGTGCTGCTGGAAGAATTTCAAAGACAAAAAAAAAAAGTAAGTCTCGCCCCTTCCTGTCGCCACAGCGCTTTAACACTTTCACCTGACTAAAGAAATCACCTCCTAATATTTTATTATATTTACTTTTATTACATTTTTTGTTATGTCCATTCAGTGTGACTACAATCAGTAATTCCCTCTTTAGTCTGCCACTCCTACACGCACACAGAAACCAATGCCGTCTGTAACCAACTGTTAAAGTGCAATTTTATCTCCTTTGGATCCGTCTTGCTGTTTTCTACAACTATCTCAGCGATATCTGGCTGCATTATATTAATGGGTGTATTAATTACATACTGTTTGGTTTTATCTACTATAATATATGACAATAGATTATAATTTATATTCTGCAAAATAATTACTAACTAAAGCTCTACAAAAGCAGAAAGTACAGTAATGTAGAAAAAATTACATTAAACCTGTACTTTGGTAACATTGCTCTAGTCCAAATACATCATTGTGTTTGGCAGCCATGTTTCAGGATAGGCCAGTGTGCCATCCCATGCCCTCCCCGCAGAGTCACCTCTGCTGCTTTATCGGACGTTAACTCATTCAGTATCGTCGTTTCCACCTGCATTATTGATAACTCGCCTGCAACTACGAAAGAAACAAAAACTCTAAACTGTCAGTGGGTCGGTAAGAATAAACTGCAGGTGAGTCTCAGCTCAACCTGCCAGCTGTTTACTCCTAACAGCTGCATCGTTCGGGGCTGCTCTAATCAATTACACAGTGAATTCCACCTCTTTCGTGCCAGCTGTCGGTTTGTAGTCCATAAGTGGAGAACAAACCGGTACAGACATTTGTTTGTACCTGCAGCCATTCAACGTCTACTAAAGCCTGCATCCGAGGATGCTCTTCACCCACAGATCACTTTAAAGGGACCTAATTATGATTTACTCTCCTCTACTTCTCTCATACACAAACACACACACATATATATGATATCAAAATATAAACTACACATGACAAACCCATTGATATATATTTGGACTGACCATTTTGAAGCTTCAGCCTTTCTGTTTCGTTTGTCAGTCTGTTCGTTTTTTTGAAGCATAATTGCACAAGAGACTAAAATGCTAACCAATTAGTTAGCCTGGTTAGCAAGCTGCAATAAGATATTTTATAGGTGCAACCTGAAGACCAGTTATTTTAAAATGTATTCCACTACAGATTACAGAATACATGGCCCAAAGTGTAGTTTGTAACATATTCCACTAAGTTACTCAATAAGAGTCACGTATTCTGAATACTTTGGATTACTTAATATATTGTCGTGCTTTTTACAACTACATGAATGTACTATTGCTGTGTGATTTATTAATATTACTAAAGGCTACTCGTCACCAAGCTAACATTGTTAGCTGGCGTTAGCTGAGGTTAGTTCATAGACCCCAGACTGTTAGACCTCATGGATAGCATTAACAACCTGCTAACTGCAAATAATCATGTGCAGTTCTGAAAGCAATGCCAAGTGGATTTTTAAATCTTAATATAAAATGAGTAACGGTAGGGTGGACATCAGGCAAGGCTGCACTTTTTGCAGTGATCTCATATAGGAAGCTATTTCTGTATCAGTGATATGTTTTCTTTCTGTCTGCCTTCAGAACTGCACATGATTATTTGCAGCTAGCAGGTTGTAAGGCAGCCTTCAGTAATAGTAATAAATCACACAGCAATAGTACATCAAAGATACTGAAGTGGCACATAACCCAGGTAGCCTCCACAACTACAACAAGGTAGTCGCAGCAGCCAACGTTAGCTTTTAAAAAAGATGTTTCTTTAGGTTGGAGTCTTTTGGCGCTCAGAGCAGCTCGGTTGTTGGCAAACAGAGTTTGCATTGCACGGTCAGATGCAAAGTGGTGTCACAATTTCCAAGTAAGAAATGCATTCCTGCCCGTGCACTGCTGGCTCCGGTGTGCTGGCTTCGGGTCTATTGTGTAACTGACGCCACCAACATTAACAGGACGCTTACATTAGAGCCTCTTATTGCGTGTTGTGTTTGGGTTTCCGGCAATGCGTGGAATTACCAAAATTAGAGAGGGGACAGCCTAACATATGAAACAGGAAAATACCCCCGTGTAATACACTTAATTCAACAAAGTAACTGTATTCTAATTACCTCCTATTTAAGCGGTAACTGTAACGGAATACAGTTACTCATATTTAGTATTTTAAATGCTTAACACCGGTACATGTATCCCATACTCCCCAACACTGCTGAAGACACATACCTGAATACTCAGTACTAAATAACAGACTGATAAAATCCTTAAATATCACTCGCCGAAAGTGAACCACAAACTTCATAAATGGTCTGTTAGTCCAGTTAACTGCACAGTTAGTCATATTGTTTTTGTTACATAAATACAATGACGTACTCCAAAAGGTTCCAGCAGCACAAACTTCAGTTCAGTAACTCCAGTTGCAGAAGCGAGACCTACCAGATAGCTAACATCTAGAGCCAACTGTGTGGGACCATAAACACTATAAAAGGTGGACATATCTACTGTGATATCACCCACTGGTTTGTGAAGTCCTGTTATGAAACTTCGAGACGGGCATTTTCACCATCACCATCTTGGGCTACTGAAACCAGATGTGTCTTTTTTAAGCCACAGGAAGCACCCCCTGGCTCCAGTTTTCAGACCTTAAAGCGGCATCCATCTTTTCCTGAATCAAAGCAGCTATGTCCCTAGCTCTAATGTCCAAATGCAAGAGTTACAATAAATTCACATCCAGATTCTATGAACTATCCATAGAGGCAAAAAGGTTTTTATAGCAGGCTGTAAAAATGGTTATTTCTGCTGTAAAGTTGGATATTTCAGCATGGGAGTGTATGAGAAGTGACTCAATTTTGGAGCCAGCCTCAAGTGGCCGTGAAAGGAACTGCACCTTAGCGTTCACTTCATTGGAGGCCACTTACCACCAGATGTTGTCAGATCAGGGCTAAAATATAGAGCCCAACTTTTAGGTGAGTGCATTTTAGCAGCAGCAACTCTGCACAGTCATTATTGTACACAACTCTCTGAACAACAGGATTTGTGCTGAACGCTGAAAGAAAAGGTCGTTGACCTCAGAGTTGCACAAAACACAGCTTTTAAAATGTACTATTGATGTCATGTTGTCCCATTTTTCTATAGCTCAGTTTATACCAGAACGAACTTCAGCCAATGTTGAACAAAATAAATTGTTTAAAGGTTGTTTTGTTTTGTTTTTTGCAGCAAATGTAATAAAAATATGACAAAATGCAAAGAATGAGTCGATTGTGTCTCTTTTGAAGAGAGTTTCTGCACACTCCAGCTCACTGACAGTGACGTATCATTAAAGCCTCTGCTGAATGACCTCCGCACAGTATTTATGTTTCCAGGCTGGCTCTCGTCTCAGGAGGTGCTGAAGTTCAGGTGTGCAGCTCAGGACATATTGTGATGTAACGTTAAAGTCTAACCTATTTAAAGAGGTGAAAAGTAGGACTGCAGAGACACTGGAAGGCCATGGAGGCGGAGGTGGTGCACATACAGTGTTTTTAGAGCTTTAAACTTGATGATATAGCTGTAACTTAACTAAACTTAAACTCATACATCTTTTTAATTAACCTGTTAAGCCCCAGGAGTATTTGTGAGATTCATCATTCATTCATTTCATCTGTTTATTCCCTAATCCCTAGTCTGTTTGTTTTCAAAAGTATACCGATGAAGACTCTCCGTTCACAACATGCTGCAGGAGTTATGATGTTGTTGCTTCATTTTTGCACTTTTTGTTTCTTTCATTTAAAATGTTCTGGCCCCCAAAAACGTGCTTTATGAATAAGAACATTCATATTAAGGGCGATACTGACAGCTACCAGAGACTTATACTAAAAGAAAAAATGCACTTCCTCCTTCCTGCAGCTCTCCCCTGTCTGTAAACAGATGTTTAATGCAGCTAAAATTAAGTCAGTTCCAACTTTTCTCTTCATACAGGATTCACACCTCCTTCTCCCACATTAAAGTCCTCCGCATAACCCATTGCATCACCATGTATTAGCTTATGTATGAACTCATTTCTAAACAGACTTGTGAGTGGACAAAGTCTCCTGTCATGCATTAGATTTCCTAAAACCTGCAAACACAGGCCAGAGGCAGAGCAGGGATCTACGCCTCTGTCCACATATGCTGAGAGATTATTGAGGACTTTTTTTGTCCAGTGGCAGCAGAATCATGTTGCCTACCTCAGCGTTGAAAGCTGATTTTACACATTAAAGTGTATTTCCATGTCCCACTGAGTGCTACTTCATAGCGTGGGATGGGAGTGAAGACTACAATTTTGAAAATGAAAAAGAAAAATCTGCCGAAGTGGAGTTAGAAAGCAGAGAGCTTATCAGGTTTCTGGTGCCTGCTGCTCGGGTCTACTTGAAGCTAGCAGCTGGAAGCTACATTAGCCTCTGCTTGCATAATATGTTGCATAACATCACAAACCAAACTGTCAGAGTTTGAGTTGCACAGTGAGCAGATCATGAGCAGTTTTTGACAAGATGGAATAATGCATACAACAAAAGATAAAATATTTATGGCTCCTGACATAAATCAGCTCGATGTAAAGTGAATCTGACAAATTTATATTTAATATATTTCTACCATGGTCACCTTTTGGTGTCGTGTGTAGGCCTTCTGCGGCGTCCCTTGGCTCCGTCTCAAAGTAAAAGAAAGCTAAGGTCAAAGGTTGTCTAGTGCTCCTTAAATGTGTGAAATCAAATCAAATCCAGCCTAGAAGAAAATATTTTAGTTGTAAAGTTGTCACCAAAACTAGGAGAGAAAAAATATAATAGATTGCAGCAGTTTTGTGATATTAAATTTATACTTACTGTAATATATTTGTTTCTCTTTGATTTGGGGGAGATTTTAATTACAGTAACAAATTTTATCCATCACAATCCAGGATGGGAGCAGAGACATAATTTCTGAGGCGCTACAGAATCTCGACCATATTTTATTTTTTGGTTGAATGAACTGAATAATTTATCATCTGACAGACTGGGAATCCCTCCAGAGTGTGTTTGATAGTGTTTTCTAACATGGGAGGAGAGCTGAAAACTGTGTGCTGAATATATATGACCACATTCATATTTCATATTATACTGTACTAAGGATGATTGTTGTTGTCTGGATCCTGTAATTAACTGTGGTAATTACATACTTATTTAGATCTGAACACGATTATTTTATTCTTTGTCGAAGACTGATTTTATTTCCCCTTTTGGTAGTATCTTTATGCCAACACACAGAGGCTGAAAGTAAGATAAAAGTAACTCAACTAGAATATAAAATATACCAAAAGGGGCTGAAACGAAGATGAAGGATAACGACCGAGGTCCACAAAGACAAATCCAAAACTAAGAAAATATGAAAACTGCAAAAAAAGCACGATGCAGACAAAATTTAGAAGCTCAGTGTATCCATGATATCCTTCCATTATCTGGCTTCAACAATCATCATTCAGGATAAGCGGTCACACACCAGTGGTTATCAACTCAAACATCAGCCTGGGATTTATCAACCTAGCTACGAGTGCATTCACATGAAAAAAGCTGGAGTTTGCAGCATGTGGCCACGCAGAAACGTGGGCAAATCTACTGGCAGAGGAGCTGTAGAGGTGAATGGAGATCTCAGTATCACAGCTCTCAGACAAGGAGTCAGCCATATCATCACAATTGTATTTTCTGTTAAATGGAAATTGTTTGCAGTAACCAGGGAACACACGCACACACACACGCGCACACACGCATACACACACGGGAACACACGCACACACACACGCGCACACACACATATATGTTTACGTTATATATATATAGATATATATATATAGATAGATATACACACAGATAGATAGATATACATATATATGCTTCTAGGAATCTGTATTTCTTATTCACACTCCCAAAATTGGCTGCAAACTGCTCCAGTGCGAACTGGAGGCCAAGACCTGATGAAGCCAACAGAGCCACATCATCTGCGAAAAGCAGAGACAAAATCCTGAGATCACCCAGAACCTCAAGTGGCAGAAGGCCACTTGAGGTTCGCCCTGAGTTCCCGAAGACTTTGGATGTTGTAGGGCTGCCTTGGTCGACAAGCCTTGACAATGTTGTGTGGAGATCTTGTGTGGTGCCTCTGGATTGGCAGACTGGGGTGGTGGTTCCCAACTTCAAGAAGGGGGACCGGAGGTGTGCTCCAAATATAGCCTCCCCGGGAAAGTCTGTGCCAGGGTGGTGGAAAGAAGAATCAGTCTGTCAGTTGAACTTCGGATACAGGAAGTGATTGACACTGTCATGTTTTATAGTTTCAATTCAATTCATTTTATATAACAACAAATCACAACAACAGTTGTCTCGAGGTGATTAATATTGTAAGCTAAATAGCCTACAATAATACAGAGAAAACACAGAGAACAACAACCATCATATGACCCCTTATGAGCAAACACTTTTGCGATAGTGGGAAGAAAAAACTCCCTTTTAACAGGAAAAAACCTCTGACAGAACCAGGCTCAGGGAGGGACAGCCATCTGCTGTGACTGGTTAGGGATCAGGGGATGAAGACAGGACAATGAGACACTGTGGAAGAGAGCCATGATTTATAATAGCTAATAATTAAATGCAGTGAGGTGTATAAACACATAGTGAGTAAAAAGGTGAGTGGAAAAGAAACACTCAGTGCATCATGGGAATCCCCCAGCAACATACACCTATGCACATGTCGCAGTGTAACGAAAGGAGGTTTCAGGGTCACCTGATCCAGCCCTAACTATATGCTTTAGCAAAAAGGAAAGTTTGAAGCCTAATCTTAAAAGTAGAGATAGTGTCTGTCTCCTGAATCCAAACTGGGAGCTGGTTCCATAGAAGAGGGGCCTGAAAACTGAAGGCTCTGCCTCCCATTCTACTTTTAAATACTCTAGGAACAACAAGTAAGCCAGCAGTGTGAGAGCCAAGTGCTCTAATGGGGTGATATGGTACTACAAGGTCATTAAGATAAGATGGGGCCTGATTGTTTAAGACCTTGTATGTGAGGAGCAGGATTTTGAAAATTCTGGATTTAACAGGGAGCCAATGAAGGGAAGCCAATATAGGAGAAATATGCTCTCTCTTTCCAGTCCCTGTCAGGACTCTTGCTGCAACCTCAGTTTTATCTGAATTAAGGAGCAGAAAGTTAGAAGTCATCCAGATCTTTATGTCTTTAAGACATTCCTGCAGTTTAACTAATTGGTGTGTG
>VOQK01031366.1:0-10152 GCA_015052645.1 Benitochromis conjunctus
GTGCACTTATTTGACATTAAAAGTTATACATAAGAAAAATACATAAAATACTGATTACAAATAGTACAAGTAAATAATTTATACATCTAATACCCTTTAATTCCTCATCCAAGTTTGTCTTTTAAAAGAGTTTGGTCTTGGGATCTCTAGTGAAAATTCATGTTAAAATAAATAAATGAGGTAGGAACTTGAACTTTTAAAGCAGGCCTGGCAATAGCCCCAGGGGGCTTATTTAGTGAAGTCTATGAGGAAAACAGTAATCTAGATGCTGAGTTAGAGCTGAAGTTGATCTTCAACTTTGATTTTCTGTATTTATTAAAAAAAAAAGAGAAGAAAACTAAATGGAGTCTTGAGACATTTCTATAAAGTGTTTTTATTTTATAACAGTATTAAACGTCATCTGTACAAAAACCATTGCTGGGTTGAACGATTCTGCCTGTGATGAAAAAGACAAATAAAGCCAACAGCCTCATCATCCAGTATTTTACACCTCCTGTATGACCCTCAAGTTGACACCAAATAAACATCTTCATCCACATCCACTCTGAGGCACTACCATCGCTTTTAAACCGGGACCTGTCTGTTGACAAAAATAGCCTCTCCATCAGTGCCGCACACGAGACACGGACCGAGCACGTCCAGGCTGTTGACAGACAGCGTCTGGCTGGGCAGCATGTGAGTTGTCTCCAGGCGGCCTTTGCTGGAGTCGCCACTTAGCCAGGCGCTGATCAGGGACTGGTTTCCTCCGGCTGGGGCCATTGCACTGCGGGACACCATGCTGCTGTTTCTGCCCCCTGAAAATACAAAAACACTACAAACGTTAGACAAGGTGCGTAGGTATAGAAAAAAAGCACATGTATGGACCTGTGTGTGTGTGATTGGGTGAATGATGCTTGAAGTGCTTCGAGTGCTCATTCGGAGTAGAAAAGCTTTATATAAACACCAGTCCATTTACAAAAATTAAAACTCCTTGTGGGCACACTGCTGCTGGACTCCAGCTCTGAAACACAGCGGCTCAAAAAGTGATTTTGAAGGAAAATAAACGGGTTGGCAAATAGCGTAAAAAAATCATATTTATGCCATAAAGCTAACTTGCCTTGTAAGAAGGAAGGCACGTCTGAGTGGGAGGATGTCTCCCAGTGCAGCAGCGAGCCATCCTCTGAACATGTGAACAGGTGATCTGGGTTGGTTGGGTGGAAGTGGACCTCCCACACTGTCAGAAAAACCAAAGACATATACATATGAAACCATTATTTACACGCACAACATCTTTGAATTTCAGTTTTAATACATCTGCCCACAATAAGCCGACTTTACTTTCAGCCGTGTGCGCCTCCATCAGTGAGAAGGGCGTGTTGCCTTGTCTCACATCCCACACGCAGAGCATGCCATCCTGGCCGCCTGTGGCCACGATGTGCTGCTGGTTCGGATGTCTGTCCACACAGTGCAAAGGAACTCGATCCCCTGACCTGGATGAACAAAAACCAACTCATCAGACTTGCTTCTAATTGAAATAAACAGCAAAACAAAAACTTTTAAGAATGCATTTTTTGAGAGCTCTTACAGGGACAGAATCTGTGACGGTGAGTTGCTTTGCTGTCTGAAGTCCCACAGTTTGAGCTGACCGATTGAGTTCACCGTCAAAATCTCTGTGGTCCTCAGATAAGTGACCGCATGGATTGTGCTGCTGTCGGCATTCTCTATCAAAGGTTAAACAGTCCAATAAAAATCTTAGTTTCGACTTGTTTCACAGAACTTCAAAATAAACTCTGTCTCTTGAGCTCACCGATGACTCGAACCACTCCCTCCTGGTCAGCTCTGAAGACGATGATCCTGCCATCTTCACCCACTGTAACAATCTCCGGGCTGCTGCACACAACGCCGGTGCAGGGGGCGTTGTCACAGGGATAACGATGTGCTCGCGCCCAGAGCTGAGACACAGAAATGGTCTGTAGGCAAGAGAATTGAAACAAGAAGTGAATCCAAAGAATCCAGCATCCCACTGACAAGTCTCCTGAATAAGGGGTCAATAAAACTTATTATAATTGAGTTTGATGACATGGCGCATTTTGTCACCAGCTGTAAGGGGTTATAGCTGCACCGCTGTAGTTTCTTGCTTGAATCTTTGTGTTTAATATTTTATACAAAAATGTCTGGTTGCATGCTTTTATTGTGAAGATGCTGAAGAAAGGTTCAGGTAAAGTACTTTTTACTGCTGAGCAAGACAAATCCCCTTCCACTGTAGATAAACTCTGCATGTCTAAACTTTGTTATCTCTAGCCAAGCGTTAAGAGTGAGGTCCAGTTTACTGATCTATTCTGGTTGGTTGCAACATATTCCTGTTTTGCACAACGCTGACTTTAAAGATCATTAAATAGCAACTATACAACAGCGTTCATTTCTTGATATTTTAGTTTAAATATATTTCGCTTAAAAATAAAAGCTCAGAGTGGAGTCATTGCTGCTTTGTATCGATCTGAGCCAGCTGAGGGGGTTCGTACATCTGATCAGGATCATTTTGGAGGTTTTCCGGGCACGCATGACCCCGAGGGGACCCTGGGACAGATCCAGAACTCACTGGCCACTTTGTTAGGTACACCTGTTCAGCTGCTTGCTACAACAAAAAGATTTAACCTGCCAGTCACATGGATGCAACTCAGTGCATGTATGTAATCATGGTCATGACGACCTCCTGAAGTTCAAACTGATCATCAGAATGGTGAAGAAAGGTGATTTAAGTTACTTTAAACGTGGCGTGGTTGTCATGGTGTCAGTCAGGCTAGTTTGAGTGTTTCAGAAACTGCTGGTCTACTGGCATTTTCCTGCACAACCATCTCTGGGGTTTACAGAGTAGGGTCTTAAAAAGATAAAAGATTGGGGAAAACATCAGCTATTCTAATGACTCTCAATTTCAGCTGCAGCTTTCACAAGGTGAGGTCAAAATTTGGTGTAAAGAATGTAAAAGCACAGATCCATCCTGCCTTGTATCAACGGGTCAAGCTGCTGGAGGTGTAATGGCCTCCACAGTCACCAGATCTCAACCCAATAGAGCGTCTTTGGGATGTGGTGAAACAAGAGATTTAGATCATTGATGCCCAACTTGGAATTAGCAAGGTGTGTATTAATAAATAGACCATTGAGTGTATCTCATCTGCACCAGGAGTGCCTAAGGATCCCCTAAGAGGAACTCAAAAGCACTGGTAGAGGAGAACACATTTGAAATACCCTGCTTAGCATGTTTCCTCCACTATCCAATATTTGATAATTGGAAGACAATGGATTGGCTTTCTTCAATTTGGAGAACAAATGTCTTATCAAGCGCAACATTAGGCATCACAGGATTGTCTAGACTCTGACTGTAACCATTCAGCAGACTCTAGAGGCGTTTCTCTTTTAGTGGCTTATTTTGACTGGACCTTATTGAACATGGTATATGTGAAAGCTGACAGCACCTGGCTGTTCTGGTGGTGTCGAAAGATGGTGACGGCTCCTGTTGATGACGCGGTGACTATTCTGTCCTGGTCCAAAAACTGCAAATAAATGAAGGAAAACAGATCAGGCCTTATTGTGCAAGTTGTTAGTCCCACAGATGGAAAGGATAAGACTAAATGTTCTGCAAAATTACAAAGGTGTTTTTATACACATGAGCTTGGTTTAAGTAAGACTAAGATGTCACAATAAAAGCCTAACACAGTGATCAGAGCGCAAAATCAAAAATAAAACGATTCACAACACCACAGCACTTTTTAGACCTGGCTAATGAGCTGCACATGGCAGTGAGTGGCTTACCTGGAGGTCAAGAACATCTCCATCATGCTTGTGTTCACATAAAAGCTGCGGGTCCCCTTCAAACCCATCTTCCATAACAGTGCTTAAATGACTCCCAATGGACCAAATAGAAATCCTGTTGTCCTGTGAGAGACACACATTTGCGCTGGCTAAGTTAAATTTGCACACGTATTAGTCATTATAGATATGATACCTATCAGATAACTGTCACTGATCAGTAAGTATCCTACTGTCTTCGTGAATTTGGAAAAAATAGCTGCCTTATTGTTGGAAAAAGATGTTAACTTAATACATTTATGTGGAGAAAGATGGCCGATATGTCACAATATTGTTTATTACATGTCTTAAATTGTACTCTGACCGTTACAACGTTTACAAGTCAGATAAAGAGCAAAACACTTAAAATTCCGTTATTTTTCATAGAAATTTGGCGGGAGGTCCATTTTTTAAAAAGTGTCAACATGCCAACCTCGTTGTCCCATGAGCCCGTCGCAAAGATTTCTGGTAACTGTAGATCAGAATGTGACACTGGCCGCCATCTCGTTTTGCTAATTTTCTGGGATACATATTTAGCGTTTATACTCTCCATGGAACCAGATTCCTGCGTAAAATTAACGAACAGCTACTGATGTTAGCTTAGCAATCATGGGTAAAACCAGAGGAAGGTACGCGCCTGCTGTCACAGAACTTCTAATTGACCGGAGAGTTGCTACTCTTTGGATATCCGGTTTGATAGGGGGCGCTGGTGAATGGGGGCTCTATAAAGCTCGAAATAAAAATGTAAATTTGGTTGGGTAAAAAATTTTTTTTCTGGCAGATTCATATTTTTGATAGAGGGGATTAAAATGACAAATATTTCTATTGCAAAAATATTCTTCTGTAAGTTTTAGGGATGTCAGGAGGTCTGTGGGCCACATTGCGTTTGCTGCCATTTTGATTTCAGGCTTTATAGTATCCCTAAGAAATTCCAAACAGCATTAAAAATATTTTATTTATTTAAAAAATATTATCGATACGTATTTGCAAAAATAGAATATTGGCAATATTGTCTGGAAGAAGGGGTAGATTCTTATTGTATCCAATTAGCCAATCAGCCCATTTGTGTACAATGGTTTTATTTCGAAGGGGAAGAGTTGTCTTAGATCATCTCTGTCATCTACTAAGTCGTATGTAACTACGGTGGCCCAGTGAGACCAAATTAAGCATTTCGCACATTCATTGCCATTTCGCGCCACCTAGCGGTCGCTGCCTGTGCTAACTGCGGCAAGTCTTGGTTAAGCACAGTGCGGAATGTGGCTCTCCCCTTGCATCAAACACCGTGCTTGGACACATATCTTATAAAAACAGATCAACTTTTTTGAATTAAAGGCAGTGCTGTGTGTGTGGTGGGGTGTGTCTGAAAGGGGGGGCTCGCCGTAAAAAAAATCAATCGGATGCCCGGTGACGTATCCGCCGCTCCGCCGTCCGCTCTGGAGGTTGTCAGCTTCATCGGCAAAACGGTCGGCGCAGGCGCGGCACTGACAGCTGCTGTCTACTTACTCCGCAAAGTCTGCTTAATAATGGCCTGGAAATCAGGAGGAACCAGCCACGCAGAGCTCGTCAACAACCTCCGCAGTGAGTCTGCATGTTTCCCTAAAAAAAGCGACGGCGGTGGCAGCGACGCTTTTGCAGACGCGTCGCCTGTGAACGGTTTAGTTTGGACGTTTGAGGTTAGCACAGGAGCGGGCTGGTTGCTAAGCTATGTGGTATGTTGTTGTTGACCTAGCAGCAACTCTCTCCACCCCTTTCCCAATTCACGTAAGGCAGAGATGCATCCCTCGCTGCGTTTGCAAATAACCAAGCTAACTGTTAACACTCAGATGACCTCTTCATTGTGTGCAGTCAGTGGACTTTTGTGCAGCTAGAGATTTTCGGTGAAGTTAGCTTAGCCTGCTAGCTCTATGTGCGTCATTTAGGACGCTGTAAGCCAAAACTGCAGCGGCCCTGCCCACATCCACTAACGGCTGCCCGTGTGTCGTCCACTTTCACGCCGAATGGCAGTGACAGCTGTACATGTAAAGGCTTAGTTCGTATCTGTGGGTGAGTGAAAATGGCAGCTTGCTGTGTCACAGCTGCGGTGGGAGCAGTGACTCAGTGCTACTACGATCAATCCCATCAATCCCACATGGTTCAATCATGCTGTCAGGAGTTAGCGCGAAACTTAGTCACTGACAGCTCTGCGCAGGCATGTTTCCCACATGCATTTCTGTAGACCAGAGAGTCCACTTCTGATATTAGGTTATCTCCCAAGGCTATTTATATGCTTTGCATGCAGTTCAGCATATCATTGCAAGCTTTAAGCATTTGGCCGAAAGCTCTGTGGTTTTGGCCTTGCAGGGGAAATGTGCTTCACAAAGGATCAGTAAACTAGGGTTTTTCTGACTCCAAACCAACCTTCTGGGGTTGTTTAATATGAGTTTGTGCATTTTCATTTCATTCTTTTTGGTTATTTGATAAGTAGCAATATCCTATCTATCTATCTATCTATCTATCTATCTATCTATCTATCTATCTATCTATCATCTATCTATCTATCTATCTATCTATCTATCTATCTATCTATCTATCTATCATAACTCTGGTAAGTTTCCTTTGATGGATGGCCAAAAACTCTTTGGGTTTTTATTTTTTAATATGCAGGGAGGGAAAAACTGCAAACTTAACTACAACAAAATCGATTACAGGAAAGGGGAAATAATTATACCAAGTGTGCAAAAAGTGCAGAAGTGCTAAAGTAGCAGCTGAAATATGGTCAGTTTAGTGTGTAGATGAGACTAAAAGAAAAACCCATGAAACATAAAAGAAGTAAATACAGACTATAGGTACAATAACAGCAAAGCAGATAAAATTAAAAAAACAGTTACAAAATAATTGAATAATGAAGTAAAAAGATAAATAATATACATAAAAAATAATAGTAGATAAAATATAATAAAACCAAACCCTGGCTACATCATAAAATAGAAGTAAATCTACAAGACAGAACAGACTCAAATCAGTGAATACAAATAAACTCATGCAGTGCTAAGAAAATCTTTAAAGCAATAAAATTTAAAACAGAATATTTGCGCCCCCCTCCCATCCGCGACCCTGATAAGGATAAGCCAGAGAGGATGGATGGATGGGAAAACATTTGTTAAAATGAATGAAGTAAATAAAATTAGTGTCTATAAAGCATTCTCAATGAAAAGCCAGACAGAAGAAGTTTTGAACACTTCCAGCTTCTCTCCTGTCAGTTTTATAAACTAAAAATAATTTAGGCTTGAACAAATCAAATCCTAGTTAAAGAGACCAAAGCCGGTGCCAACATTTTTTTTAATCCGTAGGAAAAACCCCTGCGATATTTCTGGGTTTGTAAACGAGCCCACACAGCTTTCCATTAATCCATTATCTTTGCTGCACCAATGAAACCACTGTTTTATAAATATAAAAACAAACAAACAATAATAAAAAAACAAAAAAACCCCAAATGAGAACTGACTGAGAAATTGATGATAGGAAAACTTTTTCAGGATTAAAACTATCACTACTCCAATTTGAAGGTTCATATTTAAAATGGAAAAAAAACTTTTTAAGTAAAAATGTTTTTTCTTGAACTTATTTGTTTTCAGTTGAATGAATTAATGTGAATTAAACTAAAAACGCCACAGGCTGCTGGGGAGTGGATTTGGGCTTTTGTGGATGGCAACAAAGGATATAATTACTGCAGAACACAAGGAGACGCGGTGATTCGTTTATTTCAATCGTCTTGTTTTAATAAGCTTTGGCAGCCAAAATTCTCATTAACATTAAAATTTGCTTACATGCCAAGTGCTAGCTGGACCTTTTCAAGCTGTGACCTCTGCACAGCCAAGTTTGTTGTCAACGAAAACACTCGAATATTTGTAGCTCAACACCTTGATAAGTGTTGGTGGTGTGACTGTTGAAAGTTTTATAAAATAATCACGTCTTTTCACTTTTGAAATGATCCAGCAATGAAGCCAGCTCAGTGTAAAGTTCTACCTGTTTTGTGTGGTCATTTCTCGCTCCACTTAACTGGACACTGACCCATTTAGACACATGAATGGCTTAAAGTTAACCTGAGTTTGCATAAGCTGCATTTAAGCGGGTCACATGCGGGATGCATGCTAATTCATAAGATCTTCATTGTCTCTGTCCCTCCTGGTCAGTGCTCAGGACCTGTCAAAAGGTGTGTGTTTGATGTTGAATGAGTCATTCCTTTTTCAAGTTCAGCACCTAGTCGTGTGCACTAGGAAATGGGAGGTATGCCTCTAAGTGTTTCACCTAGTGGGTTTAAATTTTAGGAACAGTGTGACGTTTGAGTTTTTGCTTTGTGAATAATTAAGGATGGGAGGATTGTGGCTTGAAAATGAGCCATTAGATATTAGTTGTAGATGTTCGTCTGGCAGCCTGTGTGGTTTCTGTGTAATGTATCCTAAAGTGGCTCATAGATCAGAGGGTGAGGGGAGTTGGTGATGACAGCAGAGCCGGCTGTCGTTGGCTTTTCCTGCCTCTGGCACTCACTGCTAAAGGATCCTGTTAGGAGGGATTATTGTGAAGACACTTCTTCACGAAGCTTTTTTGTTTTTTTTTCTTGTTGGTTTTTTGTTTGTTTCTTTGGTGACTTGTCTGTGAGCTTTGGCGTTTCTCTGCGGCACATATACTGGATGTGTGGTCAGCACACATGGGGTCACAGCCTGTGTTTATGCTGCAATTTTTAAATTTCTTGCATTTTCTTCTTTGGAAATAGTCAATTTTTTTTTTTCTTACTTTACTTTTTTTTTTCATTTGCACCCTCATCGTCATCATGCACATCTTCTTCTTCCTTCATCTCATCTTCCCTGAGAAGAAATGCTCAGTGCATCATGGGAACTCTCCTCGAGCTCGAGCTTACTGCAGCATAACTTAGGATTGGTTCAGGCTCACCTGATCCAGTCCTAACTGTAAGCTTTATCAAAAAGGAAAGTTTTAAGCCTAATCTTAAAAGTAAAGAAGGGTGTCTATGTCTCTCTTGAAGCCAAACTGGGAGCTGGTTCCTCAGGAGGGGAGCCTGATAATTGAAGGCTCTGCCTCCCATTCTACTTTCAGAAACTCATCGAATCACAAGAATGCGTGTCAGTTCTTTAATATATGATGGGGCCAATGAAGACATGCTAATATGGGAGAAATATGACCTGTCTTTCTGGTCCTGGCTGGCCCTCACGTAATGTAGTGTATACTTTACCCCACTTTTTTTCTTTAAAACAAGATCTAAATTGAATTTTACTGGAAAAAAAAAAAAATCATAACCAGATGCAAGTTATTGGGTGAGATGGAGGGACCTGATTCGCTCAGGCAACACCTAAAAGGAGCAGCTGAAAGAAGAAGAAAACGTCAGCATCATCTCATCTTACGTTTGCCTTGTAAATTGTCACCTGGTTGTACAAACCCCAACGCAGAGGCTTTGTGTCCCACAGTGTGACGACCACAGTTTGCCCTGTTGTGACGTCTGTTTTCAGCTAAACAGACGCAGCGAGCTGAGCCTTCACATTGCACAGTTCATCGTGTAAACATTCATTTCTGCCTTAAAGCACCAAATTAGAAAAATCCTCCCACGATGGCTTCAAACACCCAAACATATGGCATGTGTGAGTAATCTTTGTTTTGACCAAAATAATTGTAATTTTGCCATAAACAAGCCAGTAATCTCACACGTGGCATATCCTGATTTCTTTTTCTTTTTTTTTTCTGCTGATCATCTTTGGTGTACTTTTTTTGAAAAGTGTGTTTCAGTGGTTTCCACTGCTCACAGACTCTAACTTGTATGTTTGATTTAATTTACATGCCTAATGGGTTGATAAAGTGTGTTTGTCTTCTATATAAACAAGGGTTTTGACCTTCCCTCAAATTAAAATCACCAGACTGATGAGAATATTTGTTTAATTCACTCAAGCATGAAGCACATGTTTATGTATCTTAATGGTCAGAAATAACAGAAAAATACTCGTATTTCCCTGAAGTAAGGCAACACAGACGGTTGGCTTTAACTTTGTGTGGACTACTTGTACTTAGATGTGTAGTCCACCCCCTTGAAGGCTTGTTCTGAGCCAGGAAGAAGCTTGAGGATCCCAAAAAGTTGATTGTGTTCATCTGGACGTAGCGTTTTCAGTGGGAGAAACAGTTCGTCACTCATCCAGGTGACTTCTTCAGTCTCAGCTTGAGGATGTGTAATTTAGGTTTGAAATGAGGAACTGGAAAATTGCTTGAATCAGACAGGATTGTTTATTTAAATGTCCGATAAATTACTGTACTTTACTGCAGTGATGCAAAAATATGAAAATTCAG
>VOQK01031376.1:0-17246 GCA_015052645.1 Benitochromis conjunctus
AGCAAGAGAGAGAGATGGAGCAAGAGAGAGAGATGGAGCAAGAGAGAGAGATGGAGCAACAGAGAAAGACGGAGCAGCAGGGACATACAGAAGAGCAGGAGAGAGAGAGATGGGGCAAGAGATGACTTTGCTCGCCCTGAACCTGCCATATTACAGGCCTTCTTATTACCACCCACAGCAGAACACCAGCAGTGCAGTTGTGATGAGGGTGTTCAGCTGTAAAGATGGCACCAACAGGAAGTGGCTTACTTATTGCAAAGAACGCCATTTATTGTTCTGCTTCGTGTGTCTGGCATTTGCAAGGCGGACTGACACCAGCACATTTATTACTCGACCAAGCAGTCTTTTTGTTTCCGCTATGTACTGTTTAAAATCCAGAATAGGGAGGATGGTGTAGGTTTAAGTTTATTAGATTGATACATATATACCAACAAGGCAGTGTACATCAAAGCGGTTGTTTTCATTCAAAGGTTTTATGGCTTTTCCTATAATGCCTGGTAGGGATGCCCGGGCCGATTTTTTGTCCCAGTCCAGCCCTGGTTATTATGTTACCATAACGTTGTTAAAAAAACAAAGACTTGAAAGGACTTGAAATTCAAAGTTTCGGACTTGGGACTTGACTTGAGGGTTGTCCGTCTTGACTTGAGACTTGACTCTGACTTGCCTGACTTTTACTTGAGACTTGACTCTGACTTGAGGGTAAAGACTTGAGACTTACTTGAGACTTGCAAAACAGTGACTTGGTCCCACCTCTGGACACAACACACATTCATTAACATTTAACACGTTTAAAAATGTGCACTTTGTGTCTGTTTACAGCCAGCAGACCAGCAGATCACACACACTTCTTGGTAAATTCACTCTAATCAGATGAACTTTAAAAAAGTCTGGTGTTCAATAAAGATTAAATCTGCAGACAGCTGTGGTTACAGCGGTCGGTGTTTGAGCTCCAGCTGCTCACCGTGAACTACTGTCAACTACTGTTTGCTTCATGAAACAGTTTTATCAGGTCATTCTTTGCAGTGTGTCAGCAGTAATGTGCAATAATTCACAATCACAGTCACGCACAGGGAAGCTGACATGCGTGTGGACCTAATATGATGGCTCCTTTCATTTGAACTAACAGTACTGAGGATTGTGTTTATTCACTCGTGTAGTTGATAAGAAACGTGCATTTATGATGTAGTCTGCAGATGTCTGTGGACATGCAGGATACCGAGTGTTGTTTCTTAGAAGAAACATTGCTGCTGGGATTCTTAGAAGTTCAGATGCTTTGTGATGTTGAGCACTTCTCAAACCTGTTCATACAAGATGAATGTTGCAAAACTTCAGCAGAAAACAACTAAAAAGACATTTATGTCTAATGAAAAGTGAAAAAAAAGTGCTGTTTGTTTTCCCGTGTTCTAAATTTAAACTTCAGTTTGTCCTCTGAGAGAAACAGGATGTAAGAGTCTATGTTCTCCCTCAGAATATGAAGGAAACTATTTACTCTTCCTGACTTTACCCACATCATGTGAGTGACATCCTCCTCACAGTCTGCACCACATGTCCATGAACCCCTTTGAAGTCTTCCGTTATGGGAGGCGCTTATGATACCGAAGCTAGATAAATTGGTGTTGGTGTAAGTTCCTGTCTACAGTTTCCTCCAGGCAGGTACAGACGCTGCCACTTGTGTAGAAGTGTAGAGTTTAGGCTTTACATCACAGGGGCAGCTGAAAAAAAACACACACACAGAAAGGTCAAAGCCCAAGCGCCGTTGCGAGAGGCCTCCGAGCAGCCTAACGCTTCCATCATGGGTGAAAACACCATCACAAAGCCTCTGGGGCTAGTTCTGATTGTCACAGCTCACATGGTGTTCAACGGTAAGCTGTCTTGTTCATAACTGATGTTTTACTCTGTGACGTGAGAGGTTTTGTGTCCTGGCAGCACATGCTGGACTGGACTGTCTGTTACATTCATTGCTGTCTCTGATTTCTCTGACAGTTAGTTAATGCACTGAATATGTTGCATGTAAGTCGTTGTAGTAGGTCTCTAATGACAACTCAGTTTCCCACACTGAGTTACCATTACTGAATCACAACTGGGGAGTTCCACAAAGCTCTGGTTTTGTGACTCAACTTTATTTGTCGGTAACCCTGTTTCCACGAGCGGTTTGTTCTAAGTTTCTGCGGTATCTGTTGGAGTTTTATCACCGACAACCGATATTAAAAAGGGAGCTGGGTGTTTCATAAATGTTAAAAACACTGACACGTTCTGGATAAAAGTGCTGTCTGAGGTGAAAACAGCCTGTAGCTTCACGTTAAAGGTAGTCTGAGGCATTGTGAATTTAGTCCTGGTTCATAATGTGTAGGTTCTGATGTCAAACAAATATAACTTTTATGTAACCAAAAACAAGAAACCTTACAGTCTGAGCGATCGTGCTAATATCTGTGCCACATGCCCTTAAATGCTTATGGAGACATCTCATTGTGCTTCACACATGCTTAGAGAAATGTAAACATCTCAGACTGGACAGTAAAAGAACTTGAAAATAATAATAATAATAGTAATATATAATATAGATACACAAGTACAAAAAGCTGATATGAGCTGATTAGTTTGGAACCGCAGTAGCTACAGGCTCCCGTCCCCCCGCGATCCCTGACTCTAATAAGCAGAAGAGACTGAAGGGTGGTGTCTTCACCTTTTAACATGTAAGAGGACATATCTGAGCTTTATCTGTTTCCGTTCCTGTTTTAGTAGGTGTCCAAACACCTAGACTCCTGTTTAAATATAATTCCATTCAGTAATCACCAAATCACATAGTTCCTACAGAAGACAGACTTTCAAACAGAGGAGAAAACACATCTAAGAAAAGTGACTTACCTCCTTTCTATATGTGGGCTAACACTAAGCAAGCAGCTAGAGAAATCAGTGTGAACTTAACCTTGTTGGTGCTGTTGGTGGTGGCTATATGGATATCTAGATTGATCCAGCACTGCTGGCATTTTACTGTGGTTTACCCTAGTTTTTACACTATTCTGTAGTTTTACTGTCAGTGATGGAAAGTAACTGTGGTACTTGTACTAAAGTAGTGAGCAGAAGGGAAAAGTGACCCGCCTGTTTCCTTTGTGGAGAGGATTAGCCGTGCTGTGCTGCTTCTGTGGCTTTCAGGCTTTTGAGGATGAAACACAGCAGATGTCACATGGACTATTCTGTTTTCATTACTGCTGTCTTCCAGCTCCCCACAGCTTATACTGCAGAAGAGCATCAGCTTAAAATAATAAAGGAAGACAAAGCGGGGCATGATCATGTGCTCTGGACATGACGCATCATTATGGATTCATTAAATTTAAATAGAATAACAGTGAAAGCATTAAAAACATCAAACTGATTTCTCCACTAATGTGGGCCTATCAACATTTATAATGCAAATCTCTCCTTCTGTCTCCATACAGACCCCAGCCACGCACAAGTCATCGGGATCTTTGGCAGCAACATCACCCTCCAATTTACATTTAATGTTAGCATTAACAAAAAAAGTCCAATTGCAATTTATAAAACAGGCGAGCAAAAGATTGAAGATGTTAAAATTTGGAAAAGTTCCTTTGATATTTACCCCGAGAACAAGTCTGTATTTTACCACATCACAAACCTCACTCTAAACCACAGCAACACCTACTGGGCCAGTTTTTTTGATGTCATCCTAAGAAAAAGTAACGAGGTGCACCTGACCGTTGAAGAAAGGAACACAAGCAGTACAGGTAAGCACATTTGTTATGATTATGCACATAATGGAAATGACACGAACACACAGTAGAGCAATATCAAGAGCAGGCTAAAGTGGAGTGACAGTTAGTGTGTGAGTAATTATTTAAATACAGTGAAATGTTCCCATTATATTCCCAAACTATTTCACACAAACAGATATGCATTTAGCAGCCATATATAGTATACACTGATGCCTCTTCACTTCCTCCATGTTTGTCTCCTTATTCTAGGTCCTGTCATAAATGGCATGATCGTTTCTAATATCCTTCAAAATACTATTACAAATTAAAATGATCACTTTAATTAATCGTGTCTGCTAGCATTGACTGTATTAAATATAAAAACCATGCAGTGTGTATAAGTGTCATGGATCCAAGGTTGTTGTTAACCAGTTAGTCAAAAGTTGACATTGTGCGACTCAGGAAAGTCCATATGTGTGTCAGTCCATACTGACACACTATTAAAACAGTAGAATAAATTAAATGTGACGCTGTCACAGCGTCCTGCAGTTTATGTTTTTACTCCAATGTTGATAAAGGTTCACTTAGAACAGAAATAATAAAATAACCAATGAAAAACAGCTCCTCGTTCGCCGATCGTATTGGCGAGTCTTTAAAGGATAGCCGACATTCAGTCAGTCCACCACTGCTGTAGATACTCACCAGGGGAGTAGAGTAATAATACCGCCTTCATTTCCTTGCCTGGTTGACTCAATAGCATCATGTTAGCATCTTGCTATCCAGCAGGTGCACATTTACCAGCTTTACAATCTAGGCAATCAAAGCTAGCTAGCATGTCAACATGTTCTAGTGTTAAATATAAATTATGTTTGCGAATATTTGGTCATAACTGGGCTTTGGAGCAAATTTACCTCTCTACGTGACAATGAAGCGAGCCTGAACATCAGGCACATCAGAGGAGTTGCAGTTCATTGACAGGGCAACACAAACAGCAGTGCCAGTAAAATGTATCCTCACACAATCACGTCATTCACGGAGCTGCTGTGATGTTTGAGTGTAAAGCAGCTGATATCAGACGGCTACAGGTTCACATAGTAACAGGGAAGCAGGTTTAAACAGGACCTTATTTGTTATTGATTACAAAAATACTGAATACTGATCACTGGTTCACTTTCTCACTAGTTTACAGTGTCAGCTTACAGCCTATAGGAAAGAGTCAAAGTGTGTAATTTTACTGCCTACCATACTTTATTTCTGTTGTTATAAATATATCTCATACTGCGTTAGTCTAACAGTACTGGGGACATATGTATCGGTCCATTGGGATGTAAACGTATTCAGCATCTTTAATAATTGTTTAATTTCTTTTCATAAACACGGTGAGAAAATATGAGAGACGCTCACATATTTTCACGACTTTCTTTTAACTCCTACAGCTCCACCGCCATCAACTGAACCTACAGTTCATTTCAATGAAAGTTCCTTTTCCATCAGTAAGATCATCATCATCTTCGCGGTTTTACCTGTGGTCCTGTTAGCAACAGTACTCCCATGGTTGATCTGTAGTCTCGTGAAACCTAGAGGTAAGCAAATATATGGTCCAAAAACAACCTTCACCCTCACATTTCACAGACATGTTGTGTCTGTAATCAGGGTGTGGCTGAAGCTTTCTTATTTTTGGAGATTTTATTCTTATTTCCAGGCTGTAGTCTGAACAAAGTGTCAGCTGAGTTGGAATAAAACACATCAGGAAGCTTTAATTCAATATTCTCCACACATAAATAATCAAGCGGTATGAAGCCGAATTACGTGTGCGGGGCTACAGTCAGTAGTATTTTCTAGTTTTTCAAGCAAACAAAGTAATGGTAAGGAAACACTTGTTATTCTGTGGAAAAAAATTTGCAGTTGTGTGGTTAGATGCTCAAAAATGCAAACCAGATTGCAGTTTCACATCCTTTTGATAGATGCGATGATTCATCTCTTTTGAAAATAAGTCCTCCTTCAGTGCATGTAAATCTAATTGTGCCTACTATCACTGAGAGATGGGTGGAAAGAAAGAGCTTGCATTATTTGTTCACTAATACGAGAGTGCTTTCACTTCAAAGACAAACCCCTCTGGCCTACTTTGAGTAGGATGCTGCGGCGCTGAAATATTCTGACAGCCCCCGTGACCTCAGAAACCGCACGAGAAGAGTTCCCGTACATGTATACAAATGCAAACATTTGCTGACTGTGCACTCCTGCATCGTGCCGTGCTAATCGGCCCGGCCGCTGTCCACGAACGCAGGTTTCGCACAAACCGATAGACGGTGGAGATAAACTGCTCTCTTTCTTTGGCAACTTGTCCTGGTGCATTTGCACGGCTAGAGGGCAAAGACGACGTTACTTGTTCGGCATGAACTCACAAAAAGCTCAGACCTAAAACTACATTAGAAAAAAATGTAAAGTCAGACTTGAAATAAACTCAAACTAATCAGGCTTGACTAAAACGTTTAGTCACAAATTAAACTAAAGCTAAATTAAAACATTTTACTTTAACACAGCTTATTATGGTCAGAATTTTGTTTAATTTTGTAAACTTAAGCATAAAATTCTTCGTTGTTCATAATTTTGGCTTGCTGTCAATTAACCTGCATGCTAATTCATTCTTTTAGATAATGGTATTTACGTAAAAAGATCGATAGCATTTCTTTTTCCAGAGACGGGATCAGGAGATGATGCTAAGCCTAGCTTAGCATTAAATGAGTAAAACCCAATCCTAACACTGTGTAGAGGTAAAAAAACGCTGATATTAGCGTAATAAAAGGTCAGGAATAAACTTGCAATCTCTTTTGATTGTAACGATAACGTTTAGTTGGTTTTTACTGCTGCTTAACTGCACGAACTCTCTGTGTGGTTACGGCGTATTTGACGTGGATTCGTGCTTTTGATGCATTTGACGGTTAATTGTTTTCTTTATGAACGTCTAACGTTTTTTTTCCTTATCTGGTGAATCAGAAACTTATCTTGGATGTTATTTCCTTCATACTCCTGGGTGCTGTGACATACTCCTACTCCCTACTTCCTATGAGCTAAAAAAATCCAAAACATGCGGCACGTATGTCTTTAACGTTTAGATTTGACTATTTTCACGCTTTTTTAAAAGTACGACAATGGAAAATATGTAAATCGGGGATAAACTGACGTGGTGAACGGGCTGTAACGATAAATTTGATAAGATAATTTTGATTCGAACAAATGCTTCTTCAGCAATACTCAAAACATAGTGTACACCTGTTTGTAACGTTTCACCTACATTTCTTCTCCTGCAGACAAACAACAACAACAACAAAGCCCGCACCAAAGCTTCACTCCCACAGTGCAGGTAAGAAAGATGTTGCTCTCCTGTTAGATAAAACAATAAGCATTTAGAACAACTATGGAAACTCTTCAGCCTGACTCCAGTTGTCTTCGCAGGAATCAGTGGCGTCGTCGAGCACCACGTCTGCACCCTCGGTGATCTACAGTGTCTTGGACTTCCCCAAAAGACCTCTGACGGTTGTTGAGATCAACCCAACAGATACAGAGTATGCTGCTGTTAGCTATCTCCCAGAAAAGAGACACATGTGATGCACAGCTCATTGTCTGACTAGTGTACATAACCTAAATCTAAATCTATATAAATGTCTTGTAAGTGTTAAAAATCCTGCTTTGTAATAGAGGGACATGCCCTCTCTGTCGTATTGCACTATATCTCAAACAAAAGAGTTGGGAGAGGAAGAGTCTGCATGGGTAGTGTGTATGTAGGTGTCACTTTGTGTTTGGTGGTCTTGAAATTGAGATGCATGCTGCTGCTGCGGCAAACCTCAAGCCAGAACATAATACAGTTACAGTGACAAGCCCGCCTCGCAGTTAGCTTTCATTTTTCTTCGCTGTTAATTTGTGTCGGGGGTATCCGGCCACTGAGGAATACTTAACGGGCGATCAATGAGATTTTAGATTTTCTTTACACCAGAAACATAAAGCAAGCACTTCCTGTGTATCTGCTGTACATCTGGGTGTCACTGTGTTTAACAACTTGAGTTGAACCCCACTGTCACACTAGGTGACACAGGAGATGTAGTTTATTTTTTTAGTGACCCCTACAAACCCCCTCCGTAGAGCACCAGATTTGGGTTATTGGACCACTAAAATAGCCCCACTTCTGTTGACTACACTGACCACCTTTTCAGAACTTTTCAGATGCTTTTAATATTTATTTTAATCCATCCATCCATCCTTATCCTTTTCAGGGTCGCGGGGGGCGCTGGAGCCTATCCCAGCTGTCTTGGGGCGAGAGGCAGGGTACACCCTGGACAGGTCGCCAGTCTGTCGCAGGGCTAACACATATAGACAGACAACCATTCGCACTCACATTCACTCCCGCATTCACACCTATGGGCAATTTAGTGTTTTCCAATTAACCTAACCCCACAATAGGTGGGGATATTTATTTTAAAAATCTATAAAAACTGAGCTCATGAATTTAGAGAGAGCTTTGGAAATGTGGATATTCAAACCTGTTTGTTACTAAAACCCTGCAGCTGACACTGTCTAAAGTTATAAAAATATCCCAAGTGACTGAAATAACCAAAGTATTGTATAGTTTATTAGTTCCTGTAGAACAGGGATGTTAAATTAATTTTACATAGTGGGCCACAGACAGCCCACCAGTGAAACTGCATGACAAATATGTAAACTTATAGAAAGTGAAACGACAGGAATCAGTTACTAATATCCACACTTAATCACTTTGGTGTGGTGTGAATATCAGATCCTGTTTATCAGTTGGAAAAGCTACAAAACTCAGAACTGTGAGCTTTTCAGTTAAAACTACAAAATGTTCCAAAGCTGTTCTGTGGGCCGGATTGGAGTCTGTGCTAGGCCAGTTCTGGACCCCGGACCTTGTGTTTGATGCCCCTGCTATAGAACCATAAATGACCTCGTAAGTGTTCCTGAAGCGTTTGAGTCGTGCAGTAGGAAGAACAGGAGTGTTTCCACTCTCCCTTGGAGTCTGGTTGAAGGAAGCACATGCTGGCACGTGCCGGTGGCTGTATGGTAGTTGCTCACACTCTTGTAGATGCAGAACATGTAATAAAAGTGTTACGCAGCAGGAACATAATGCAAAACTTTCACTCGCTGTTTCCATCATTTAAGGACCAAAACCACTTGGTTAGTGTGACGAAGAGCGTGACACATGCCAGTAAGCTCAAATTTCTAAATTACCAAGATGATCATTTCAGATACAATTTGCACACAGCTGCTAGAGGCCAGTTTTAATATGTTGCTCCAGGTCTCAATAACTGGCTGCACACAGAAACTAGGAGCTTTTATTTAGTTTGAGTGGAAAATTTCGACTGAGAATGCATCACCATGCAATCCCAGACTATAAGTTTTTACACTTACTTCACTCCCATGCGACACATCGTGTGAAATCTTAACAAGCTCACTTTTGATTTTCAGGTTTAGTTACTTCTTTTGCATCGTGGTATTAATCACAACACGGAGGAAAATGTTTCAGGGACTGTTCACATGTGGTTATAGATCAGTTACAGACCTTTCAGCTTATCAGTACTGTATATTCAAAGCTTACTCATGACTTTTTCCATTAGCTGCTGTGACATCTCACCTCTATCATGCAAATCTGACAACAACAATCTGACACTATGTGCAATAACTGCATGCATGGCCTCTGAGGTTCTCTGTTTGAATGCTTATTGATGTCCTTGATTGATTCAGTTCTCACACATCTTTAATCATGTGTAAAAATCTGTTCTCTGGTTTGTTATTCGCCAGCTCACATGCTACTTTATTACATACTGCTCAACTGTTTCTTCTTGAAATACACAGTTTTTAAGATGTACATGGATGTAAAAATGATCAACTTTATCTTGTATGTGTGTGTAAATAATGTCTTTAGTTCCTGAATGTACTGTACTGGATGTATCACAGAAGGAACAGACACTGCTCTTTGTTTTGATGGCAGCAGTGCATGTTGGGTGATGTGTAAAATCTTCAGAGTTTAAATAAAATCACATATTTCTGAATTCTTATCCTGTAAAAACATGTCTTGAATAAAAATAGTTTACCTGAGTCTGGTTTTCTTTCTGTGTTTAGTAACTGAAGTTGAAACTCTGCAGACAGAGTTGTGTTTAAAGGATGCCCTTTTTTATTTTCTAGTCTATGTTACAGGAGGTCATGGAGTCTTTGACATGTAAAAATTAAGCTGTATTTTAGTGCATTGCAGGGACTTACCCAAGAAAATCACTCATAACGCCAACCTTATTTTTCTGTCAAGACCACGTAATAAAGCCGTGATCTTAGGTTATACACAGATGTGGATGCTTTCACCTTAGAATAAACTGAAACCTACACCGAAACATTGCAAAGTGTCTTTTAGTTTGCTCAAAGACTTTCGTTTTTAGTGATCCACTGAGCAGGCGTACGACATCAGCCCTGCTCGGCTTTTGCTACCTGTACTGGCTGATTGGAGTAGGAGGCTGAATGGAAACCACTCAAATGACTGATGAGACAAAAATAAATTGTTTGGTGGAGAACCTGAGGCACTGCGTCTGGTAAACACCCTTCTGCTTAACCTTGAGATGACTGAGATGAAATATTATCTTGACACTGTTCACACTTCTCATCAGCAGGGACAGGGAGACTGGTTCGAGCGCACAAGGAAATGAAAGCAGCAAAATACAGAGAGGTGTTTGAAGAAAAGCAGACTCATGCGCAAGTCTGGAGCACATTGCACTCACACAGATTGTCCCGAAGCCAAGGGACCCTGATGGCAAATACACAATCATCTTTGAATTTGAGACTCATTCTTTGGAAACCCAGAAGGGCCCCACCTGAAGATCTAAGACTCTGAAGTGACATGTGGGGGTCTGCTTTTCAGAATATGCAGCACAGTGCAGACCCATACGAAACAGTATAATCTAATCATACAAATCAATCATAAGAAGATCTTAAAATAAATTCTAAAAGATGAGCAAAGACGAGGTGATGCCATCTGCTAAAACCTGCAAGAATTAGTTGGAGAAAAGAGGGATTTATGGAGATATGTAGGAGACGTTAAAAACAACATACACGAGTGACTATTCCCAAGATGGAGACTGTTTTAATTCTGGAGCTGGTTATTATCAGTGATGGGAATAACGGCGATACTTTTTCAGTAACCAGTATTCTAACTAATTACTATATCAATCGTTTTTAATGCAGAACAGCTGATTGTTCTGTAAATAGTTTGAAATGGTTATTAAAAAAATGCCTTGGCTGCATTTTTAGGTAAATAGCTGCAGATAACTTTGTTGTTTGCAAAACTTGTGCATACATTTTTTTAATTTACAATTTATATTTGCATTTCAAGTTATGAAAATTATTCATTAAACATGTTTGTGGTTAAAAATATAACTTTTTTGACTTATGTTTGTTGTCTGATTTTAGGTCAATTGTGTGAATACAGTATGTCAGAATGAAAAAATAACAGTAAATCCAGACGTGTGAGGTCGTGCTGAAAAGAATGAGACCAAACAAGGCGAGGCAAACAGTTTGTAAAGGTCAAAAGTAGTCAAAAACGGCCTGTTATACTCGGGACCCCAGAGGGTAAACAGTTTTTTAAAGTAACACAATAGTTACTTTTCCTGGTAATTAGTTACTTTTAGAATGTTGTAACTCGGTTACTAACTCTGTTACTTTTTTGAAAAAGTAACTACAACTAATTACTTTTTCAAAGTAACTTGCCCAACACTGGTTATTGTTCATAGGAAGGAGAAATGAGGACCAGTGTGTGACTGTCTGAGAGGTCACCAGGTAAAAACATCTATGAAGACGCTGATTCAAAGACTCTGCACATCACAATCACATGAATGAAACAACAGGATGATACAACTTTTGTAGCATTGCCTCTGTAACACCAACCATCAGTATGTGACTGAACTGCAGATTTGATCTGTTATTTGAGATATGATGCTCTCGCAGGCCTTTCCTGCAGCCGACCTTCACTTGGTGCTTGTTTGTGGGTCTCTCTGGCATTTGGTTTTGCATTTAATAACTGATAAGCTGTTTTTGAGTTCTGATTAGGTGATTGATTTGATCATTTCATTGCCTTGAGAAACTCTTGGGTTGCTTTTGCAGTTTGTAGTGCTTTGGGTCATTATCCATGTGCACTGTTTGTGGCATTTGGCTGAATGTGAGCAGAGAGTGTGGCCCTTCTTTTTTAAAGAATGTTACTGGACCAATTGTTTGGCCAGTCTTCACAGTTGTCGCTGTCTGTCTGATAGGTTTCAATACAATTCAATTTTATTTATATAGCGCCAAATCACAACAACAGTTGCCTCAAGGCGCTTTACATTGTAAGGTAGACCCTACAATAATACATACAGTGAAAAACCCAACAATCATATGACTCCCTATGAGCAAGCACTTTGGCGACAGTGGGAAGGAAAAACTCCCTTTTAACAGGAAGAAACCTCCGACAGAACCAGGCTCAGGGAGGCTCCAAGGTTTCTCACAGTGTTACTGGAGGCCAAGGTAATGCCATCCAGAGTAAGAATCTGGTTAGATACCATATTTCTAAGATTTTCAGGGCTGAGTACAAGAACCTCAGTTTGATCTGAGTTAAGGAGCAGAAAGTTAGATTTAGTTAGGAAGGTTTGGCCTCCTTCACCTGCATCAGCATCTCGTTGGATCTCAAAATAATGTGCGCTCCAGCACACAGATACCAAATACAAGTTCCACTGCAGATGTCATGGAATAACTGAAGAAGGTGTGCTCTGTATAAAAACAAAAGCTGTCTTATTGCCCAGATCCTTTTAGACCTGACTGTAAGCATGCAGCTTTAAATGACAAATTTCAGCTTCTGATTATGATAAACTTTACAAAAGTTTAAAAACTCTACATCAAAAGTATTTTAACACACTGTCAATCTAACATCCAAATGCAAGCACAGCTACAGTTTGATCTAAAGGGGAACACTAGGTGTGTCCGGTGGTACAAAGCACAGTTACTGAGCTCAGTGTGTTTGGAGTAAACATGAAGCTAGTCACTCGCTGAGTGAGTTTCTGCCTCCCACATGCTTGAGGTAAAGACTTCATTGTTTTTTGTTTGTGTGCATGTTTGCTGCTGCACTCAAGCGGTGGCCTGAGCAAATAATGCGTCTGCACTTTGCACTTCTTAACACCCACCTCTACTTTACCGAGGCTTATAAAAAAACAACCCTGCTTTTTCACAAGTGAGTCGTTGCATCTTCGTACCCAGTGCATCAAGAACGCAGAAAGTGCAGCATTTGATTTAAATGTATGTGTCATCATTTTGACATAAATGACATAGATACAGTAGATAGATAGATAGATAGATAGATAGATAGATAGATAGATAGATAGATAGATAGAGCAGGCTGTTTTGATGAAAGTAACAGTAACTGAAATAAGCACTTGTTCAAACCCCGGTATGCTGAAGGGCATCTCTGATAAATGTTGTCTCGTCTGACACTGAAACTCATGTGAGTCTCAAGTTTCCTGCCAAAGACAGTAGGGTCAGAATTTGGCGTTAAACAACATGAAACATGGATCCATCCCTGCTGCTTCAGGCTAGTGGTGGTGGTGGTGGTGCAAAAGGGTGAAGATATTTTCCAGGCACACATTAGGCCCCTTAAACTGAGTTTTAAGCTTGATACTGATTTTGCCCATACCTCTATGACATTGTACCCAACGTCTGATGGCTGCTTCCAGTAGGATAATGTGCCATGTCATAAAGCTAAAATCAACTGCTGAACATGACAGTACTCACATGGCCTCCACAGAGCACCTTTGGGACATCCTGGAACAGAAGAACAAGATGATATCAGCTCAATATGGACCAAAATCTGCGAGGAATGTTTCCAACATTTGTTTGAATCTGTGCCATGAAGAATTATGGCAGAGGCAAATGTTGTCCACCTTAGTACTAGAACAGTTTACCTGATAAACTGGAGTACATGGGGACTAGCTCTTTTGGATCCAGCCTCTTGTGGCCGTTAGAGTAAATGTTGTTTTTTAGTACGTTTGCATTCATTCTTCTGCCCTGAAGTGGACTGTTTTTCTATCTGAAGTGGAAACTTCTAAGTGTATGGATATGCGTAAGTGTAAGTGAGGTTGTATTTGGGTGGTTTATGCTGATGCCTCACAACAAATAGACTCTGAGTCGAACTCTCCCAGCTGGCTGGTGCCCTGCTGCATGTTTCCCACTGTCGGCCTAAACTGATGCCATGGACTGGTTTGGATCTGTCCATGGTGCATCCTGCCCTGTTTTTCACCCAATGACAGCTGGGATTATGCTCCAGCCTGTCTGCGACCCTGAACTGATAAGCAATTAAGAAAATGGATGGAGCGGACGGATCGACACATGAATCGTTGTGCGTAGTTGTTCCATACGCCTGACCTGGTTTTAAAAAATTCAACAATTATGGAAAAACTCAATGTTTACCGTTCAAATAAAGGGCAACAGCTGATCAAGTGTTTTGCTTTCCTGTGAAACCGATTGTGTTATCTCTAATCAAATCTTATTTTGCTGATAATGCGTAACTTTCCTTTTCATAAAAACATTTTCCTCCATCCAGTATTAGATTTGGTTTTCACACCTCTGAAATACTGCCTACACCTTAGATTTTTTATTTTCCCCCAGTAAATCAAACAGAAAAGCGAATCTCACACAAAAAAAGGGGAAATTCATTTACAGTCTCAAGCTAACCTTTGTCTACCCTGAAATCATTCCCAGTAGAATTCATAGTGAAAGCCTGAATTCAGATTATTTTCTGCTGCTGGATTATACTGCCAGAGAAAGCGTACTACACGTTTCTCTGAGCTCTCTTCTTGAATGAAATGGCTTTTGAAATGTCTGTCTACTTATATCGGTGGTTTTGAATGCAAACCAACATGCAAACCTCCAGATTTATGATTACAGCTCTACAAGATATGCCATAAATCTGAGAAGCTGGGAGTATAAAATGAAAGTTAAATAAATGCATTTCTCTTCGTGTCTTTCCGGCCTGTTTTTGCCACAACCACTGAGTCGACTGCCACCCCCCTTTCCTGTACCTGCTGCTCCTTAGCCTTCTTGTTCCTGACCGAGCTTCTGTTTGCTTTTTGTTTTGTTCACTTGAGATTTACTGTCTTGCTGGCATCGCCTCTATCACTGTATCATTTTTTCCTGAAACACTCACCACAGTAAAGGTGAACTATTTTGGTTTATTTCCATCAACCGTTCCACAAACCTGTCAATATTGGTCTGCTTGTCAGTTTCTATCTCAGTACTGCAGCTTTTGTTCCCCTCGCCATGTCAGTTTAAGTGCACAAGTATAAACTCTAAACATTTTCCAGTGAGCAGTAAATCTTTTCACTGCAGAAGCAAAGAGACTGAGAGGTTTCGCTCTTTTGTCCAAACCTTAAGAAGACACTGCCCTCCTGTGGCTGTGAGTGACAGCAACAGCTTTAATCTCCCCTTCAATGATTTTGTGACTCTGCTAATCCGCATAGGAAAAAAGGCGAGGAGACTGGGTTGTTGCAGAGGAATAATAGCAGCTGCACATCATGAAATACAAGTAGTCATATGCAAAACAGATGAAACTGTGTAGAAAAGCTGGTAATATATTACTATTATTAATATATTATTATATAGTAATACAGAGTACACGCATATGAAAGTGTTACATCGTACCCTTACTGGACACTTTATTAGTTACACCATCCCAATACAATGGACCAACTTTTGCTTTCAGACCTGCTTTAATTCTTCATGTTGTAAATTTAACAAAGTGCTGGAAACATTTCTCTGAGCTTTTGGCATGATATTGGCATTGGCATGATAGCATCACACAGTCGCCACCAAGAAAATACCCCACACAATTACACCACCACCACAATCGTTGGTGGATCCATGCCTTCGTGTTATTTTGACCCCACTATCTGAATGTCCAGAAAAGCATTTTTACCAAAAAAAAACAGCCACTCACTGGATATTTGGTCTTCTTTAGACTATTCTCTGCGCATCGTACAGATGGTTGTTCAGGAAGATCCCAGCAGGTCAACAGTTTGTGAAATACTCAGACAACCACGCCACTATCAAAGTCTCTTAAATCACCTTCCTTCCCCATCCGAACATGGCAGATATAGGACCAAAATGAAGGACAGGGTTTTAAAGCTATCAACTCACAAGAATAGCATTTTTAAAGCAGCAAATCCAAAAAGAAGGAATTTTTAAGAAAACACAGGGAAATCTGGACAAAGAACAGTGGGAACAGTTTGGGATGACATACACAATGACTGTGGAGGAAGTTAAACTAAACACACGGAGACCAAGAATCACCAAAAATAAAAGAGGAAGAGAGACATGAGTGAAGACAGGATTAACCGGGGAGCACGAAAGACAAAAATACAAAGACGAGACCCGAGGAACAGACTGAGAACATAAAAGGAACTGACTAAATTAATCTAACAATCAGCTTCCTTTAAAAAAAGGAAAAAGGTATCACTGTTTTCATAATTTTATAAATAAAAAGAAGAAGAAGCATGATAACCATGTTATAAAATGTAGTGACAAATTAATAGCACATAGTATTTTAAACTTATACTTATTACAATATTACTCTTGCTAATTGTTCCAAAATATATCTATCCCCACAATTAAAGCATGTCAGAAACGGACTCTAACCCGCCATCTGCTGGTCAGCCTGTGTTACAACATGTATTAAAACAGAAAGATGCTGAGTGAAGCTGTGAGGGGCGTCACAGAGAAGCACTTCAGCCTCCTTTAACAAGAAGCAGGTATTCATCAGTGTAATGGAAACAGTGTAGAGGAAGTGGGTGCTCCCGTCCGCCTGTCTGCCCCAATCATCGACTCCTTTAACATCTTCAGAACAATCTGGGTACAAAGATCCTGAGTGTCTTCGGGCCACAGTTTCTAGTTTTCGTGCTGCCAATGATGGCACAACCAGGCAGTAGGTTCAAGGGACAATTACTTTGTCAAACAGGGTCAGGCAGGTTTGGCTGTTTCTTCACTTAATAAATGAAATTATCATTTAAAAAACTGCAGTTTGTGTTTACACAGATGATCTTTGTCTAATATTAAAATGTATTTGATGATCTGAAACATGGAAGTGTGACAAATATGCAACAAAAAAATAATCAAGAGGGGGCAAATTATTTTCATGACCATGACTCACCATTTCAAAATGAAAGTGCAAGTGAACTCGTTCTGAAACTGGATAAATGGGAAACGGTTAAAGTCATGAGGATATAAGACAGGGAGGCGTTGTGTGAAACTAAAACAGTTATGCAGGACAACACAAGCTTAATATCAGTTATTATATACCATACCTATGAGAGTGTATATTACTATCAAGTATCACTGCTTAAATGGTTAAAATTTGCCCAGAGATGCACAAAATCTGGAATTTCAGGATTATTTCTTGCAGAAAAATACAGGACCTGCAACCCACAGAGCTTCTCCTTTCTGTCACTCAACGTGTTATCGCCTTTA
>VOQK01031386.1:35464-52080 GCA_015052645.1 Benitochromis conjunctus
TTTAATTGGCTCTGAGCTCTGGGCTCATTCAGACGTGGATTAGAGTCTGAAGCGGGGATCAGAGGCTGGCTGAAGGTGTCACGGGCTCCATTTGAAGTGTTAACTGATGCCACAGCCGAGCCTTGGCGCAATTAACAGCCCGAGTCTCACGCCGGCTGTGTGAATGAAGTGTTTGGTGTGTTTTAAGATTCCTGGATTTAATTCTCATCCACCTCTAGTTCCCCAAATCAAGGCCTGCAGGTTTCTGCTGCAGATCTATTAAGATCTGCTTCAAGAATACCAGGACAATGGCATAATATTCCTCATGCAAAACACTGAAATTACTGAAATTGTTCATACACAGTAGATGCTTTGGCAGATTGAGTGACTGTGCAAGTAAAGGACATTTCAGGTCAAGCAGAAAAGAATGAGGGTGTAGTTTCTTACATTTTTCTCTATTTTAGGCCACTTCAACCATCACACGCTTGTATTGCTTTGCCTGCCGTACTTTGTAATTTAAGCACACAGTGTGGTTACACTGACTGCAGTAACACTGGGACTTAGGCGCAGATTTTACAGGATAGTATAAACTCTCCTTATGCTTCCCCTCCAGGAAGAGGGAAGGTCTCTGCACTGCTAACCCTCTGGAGGTGTTCATTAGTTCCACGGTGACATTTTGCATGTTTTAACTGGCGTGTTGAGTCAGCTCGGGCTGCTGGGCCTGTGCGCTTTGTACCATTAACAGTCCCTCATGGTCCACTTTCCCATGGACAGCCGACACGCATTTCCTCCCTCCCTCCCGCCCTCCGTCTGTCCATCTGTCAGTCCGTGCCTCTCCTCACTGCCAGTGTCTTTTGCTTCACACGGTAAAACAGGCAGGCGTCGTATTTCTCTGGAGTTACATGTTAGAAAATACAGACATGGCACCCCAGTAATCCCCTGTAACCGAGAACATGAGGTCATTAAGGCCACGAAACACTGATGTGGGCTGTTCATGCATACAATGGGGACTGTTAGCGTGGAGAAAGGAAGTCAGAAATTTGCTTTCTATGGTTAGTTTCAACAAAAAATCTGTATTTCATTATTTGATTGTGTCCCATGTAGCGATCTGAGTTGATGGCTTAAGAGTATAAAAAACTATTTGAACAGCTTAACGTGAGCAGTTCCTTCATGAACATAATTTACTGCCCAATTTGCAACAGTTCTGCTTACACACGCCCAATTTCTGTGGTTTTAGTTTAGTTTGTTTGTCATTATGACTTATAAAAAATAGGCGGGGCTTCACTTCCTTAAATGCACAAAATAAAATGTAGCAACATTTGATTTAAAACTTTGCTCATTTTCTTTGCTGATCCAATGAAACTGCACAGTTTTTACATGTTTTTGATAAACTCAAAGTTTTAGGTATATTATGAAAAACACTTACCAGCCACTTTATTAAGCACAGCTTGCTAGCACACCACCTAGTACCGGTTGGCATAGATTCAAGAAGGTTCTGGAAACATTCCTCAGAGATTTTGGTCCATATGGACATTTGATGCATGTCAAAGTTCCACGGACACAAGCTCACACCGTTGCTGCAAAGTGTTCGGCTTCACGTCCACAATGAAAATCTCCTGTTCCACCACATCCCAAAGTTGCTCTATTGGACTGAAATCTGGTGACTGTGGAGGCTGTTTGAGTACGGTGAACTTATTGCCATGTTCAAGAAACCAGTTTGAGATGATCTGAGCCTTGTGACATGGGGTGTTATCCTCAGAAGATGGTACACAGTGGTCATAAAGGGATGGACATGGTCAATAACAACACTTAAGCAGGCTGTGGTGTTTAAATGATGCTCAGTTGGTACTAAGGAGCCCACAGCGTGCCAAGAAAATATCCCCCATATCGTCATACCACCAGCAGCCTAAACTGTTAATACAAGGCAATACGGATCCATGCTTTCAAATCGTTTGAGCAAACTTCTCACCCTCCCATCAGAACGTTGCTACAAAACTCAAGCCCAGACCAGGCAACGATTTTCCAATCTTCTATTGTCTGATTTTGGTGAGCCAGTGTGAATTGTAGCCTCAGTTTCCTGCTCTTCGTGGACAAAAGTGGCACTCGGTGTGGTCTTCTGCTGCTGTAGTCCATCTGCTTTAAGGTTGGATATGTTGTGCATTTAGAGATGCTCTTCTGCATAGGTTGGTTGTAACGACTTGAGTTAATGTTGCCTTCACATCAGCTCAAAGCAGTCTGACATTCTCCTCTGAAGTCTGGCATCAACGAGACAGTTTTACTCAGAGAACTGCCGCTCACTGTGGATCAGCAGTTTCTGAAATAGTCAAATGAATAATGATAAATTATGAATGAAATACTCCATAAATACAGCAAATATTGAGAAAGGAGGATCATTTTCATTGTTTTTCCTCTTCCTGCTTCATTTGACACAGTGCTGTGCAGGCTGAGGGATTACTCTTTTATCCGCTTGATGTTACGACGTATAAAACGAGGTTTAACATTCAACCAGTGCAAATGTATTCCTGTAGAATTTAATGAATGTATCTGACACATGAAGACTCGTTTCCCCTCATCTCAGCTCATAGTGTTGGAACTATGTCAAGCTGCATTGTCCCTTTTTTAAATAAGTAATTAAATACATCTATTGCTTTATACATAATATTTTGCGCTGTATGAAATTAAAACATGTTTAATAGTTTTTTACAATGTTCTGAAGAGTAAAATGATATAATATCCTGCCAGGAAAAAGCCTAAAAGTTAGCATGTTCCTTATTCCCTGTTGCTTCTTCTGCATTCTGGCTCACAGGAAAGAAACAGAAATAAATTAAGAGCCTGAGACTGAGATTTCAGCCCGGATAAAGAAATTAGAAAACTTTGCGTAATTGTTATGTAATGGTCGTGTAACCACAGTGCTAATGGCTTGTTGGCAGACATTCGCTTCCCTCATGGGAGGCCTTGCTGTTACTGAGCTGAAGAGTTGGGTTAGTGGGAGAGCTGTGGTAAAACCGGACAGCTTCCAGATGTGAACATGTATGGAATTAGCGTAGGGGCCTCCCTTGAGAAATTCATTTTCAGTGTACCGTTTTTGATTAACTGTAAGTTCACATTTGTGCTGTCATTTGTCATTTTCTGAAACTGCATAAATATATAGCAATATATGGTTTGGCTCACGCAACAGCTGCAGCAGCTGTGCTGCCTTGAGAACAACCAATAGCAGGTGCCTTCACTGAGAAGCCCCCCACCCTGCCGATCTCAAGCTCCAGTTGGATCAAATCCTATAATCCCAGAGGAGCCAGGCTTCTTGTAGCTGCTGTGCAGGTCGGGAGAGTTTATAGGCTGACAGAAGTTAGTTACGACCTGGTTGTCCTGTTACTATCCATGACAGCAGCATAAGCAGGTGGAAGGCGAATAAAACACCCCAAAGTTCTTAAGAAATCCTGGGAACAATACTATTGACTACACGTGAACATATGAAATTCACATCACTGAGGAATGTGGGAAACCCCCACTACTGATGACCTCTGTACCCCCTTAATGCATAGATTGCATTTGTGCAATGGCAGGCCTCAAACCCTATGCTGGGCCAAAAAATGCTGCTTCTCCCCTGTGAGGCCGATTTATGAGAATGTAAATCTGCTGCTTCTTATTTCCCTTTGGGCTATTTTCGTCTGTGGGAATTGAAACACAAGCAGTTTTTCCACTAATGTGACCGACTCTCGAAGTCTCAGAGCGTGTACCATAAATGTCTTGTTGTAGCCATGTTTTTTGGACAGTTTTGTTCTTAAATCACCCTCATTGCTGAATTTAGGATCTGTGGTTTTACCATGTGACCTGAAGTGCACTTTTTTTGTTGTTCCAGACATGGGATCATCATGGGTCACTTCAGTTAGCTGCTACTTTTGCAGCAGACTCCTAACTCAGTGAATCTTTCAGTGGAAAGCACGTGAAATTCATATATTCCTCCTCTCTCAGCAAAAGCCAGTCTTGGAAACCATTCAAACACCTTTAATGTGCCAGAAGTATTTGAATTTGCTCTCTCTACAATCACTGGAAAACGGTTTTGTTTTCTCGTGATAACGGGATAAATAACTCGTTATCTCGGGAAAACGCCACGAAAATTTTTTTTCTTATGCATGTCCTCGCTCGGCTTTTGTAAAGACCAAACCCCTGTCACACTCGGTAAATAACCGCCATGAACTGGTGAAAAGAAGTGTGAAGTAAGTGTAAGGAAAAGCTTTCATTTTGAAAGTGAAGGCTTTCCAGTTCTTGTTTCAATCTTCACAGTTCAACTACTGCTTAGCGAGTAGTAGCAGAGTGTTTGCAGACAAGTTGGTCTTTTCTGTGGCAGTTTGCTAGCGACCAAAGCAAGGAGTTTTTCAGTGCAGCACTGATTACCTCTGCGCAACCAATTTCACTTAGCAACTGCTATCAACCTGTCAGGGAATACACATTTTTCTCTTGTTCCATCAGTTTATGTGCTAGCCTTGTACAATGGACGCAGTAAATATTATGATATGCTAGCAGCAGCTTCGAGAAGCATAGCCCGTTGAGTTGAGGGTTTTTCCCTCGCCATCTTGCTGTCTTGAAACACAAAGCTGCTTGAAATGACTTTTAAAATTGTCCTTTCCATCTACAATCACAACTATAATTTTTAAAAATAAACTGTCTTTTATTCAGTATGAAACTAGTGACTAAACCCACAAGCTCATCAGGAAAGTGTTTACTGAAATCAAGGGAACCAAAGGCCCTCTTTTTGGCCATTACAAAGGCTGCAGGTTAAAATGACTTTGCAGTGGCTTCACTTTGTAGATCAAGAAGCTACATTCACATGCAGTATACTCACAACATCCCACTCAATTGATATAAACCAGTGAAAATATTTTTATTTCAACTGAAAGCCAATTTTCTCTTTCCTATGTGTGCACTGACTAAATTTTAACTTCCTGTCTCCTCCCTCTCACAGAAGAGAGCGGCATCTCTTTACTCCAGCTGATTGGAGAACCTCCACTAGAAGAGTTCACCACCACCTATGGGCCAAAGGGGGAGCCTGCCTATCGGTTTACTCAGTCAGTGGTCCCAGGCCAGCCAGCTCTGGTCCATGTCCCCAGCCCTTTCTACCGCCACTTCTCCCTCCTCTTCCATGTCAAGCCCTCCACTCCTGCCGCCTCCATCCTTTTCTCCATCACAGATGCCACTCAGAAGCTCATGTATGTCGCCGTCAAGCTCAGTGCGGTGAAAGCTGGCCGTCAGAAGGTTCAGTTTTTCTACACCGAGCCTGACTCTGAGGCTTCGTACGAGGCTGCCAGCTTTGAGGTGCCGAGCATGGTGGACACCTGGAGTCGCTTCTCGCTGTCAGTCATGGAGGAGCAGGTGGCCTTCTACCATGGCTGCGACTCTGAGCCACAGGTGGTGAAGTTTGAGCGCTCGCCGGATCCCATGGATCTCGACCCTGCATCGGGGCTCTTTGTGGGTCATGCGGGAGGAGCTGACAATGACAAGTTCCTGGTAAGTGGATCCACAGATTTGATGTTCCTTGGATAGCTGATTGCCAAATGATAACTAACCCGTAGGCCTATGTGACTGAGACTTTAGCAATCATTTACTGTGGGACTGCCATCAACCTCCATCAACCAGTCCAGAAATACTAATCTTTCTATCTTGGCCTGTGGTCATTAGATGGTCACTGACCGGTCTCTGGGCCTGTGCGACTGGGCCTTATTCACCTGATCCTACACCGTCACCATGATTGTCACATGTCAAAAATGGCAGCCAAGTTAAGATCACATGGTTAACGGTCTCCAAAATCTCAGTGGGTTGGGTTGTAACAGCGACAACATCATATTTATTGAAGGTTACATGAAATGCAAAAATGCATGAAGAACTTTTCAAGTATTTAAAAATTTTAACTGACGCTTCTCTTACTCAGGTCTGCTTTGATACACAGCTGATTGCTTCTTAACATTGTCTTTACTGAAAGCTGCCTAGTGATTAAAATAAATAAATAATAACAATAAAACCGTCTCTATAGGTGTTATTTTTTGCAACTTATGCAGTTGTAGCATGATCAGTTGTGTTTGTTAGGTATAAATGACTGGCAGATGACCCATCCAAGCCATGGCTTAGCCTGCCTATAGCGGCTCATCTTGCCTGTAGATTGGACTGGATCACTGTACCTGATCCTGTGAGTGGAAGTATTGAGCTACAGTAATCCATTTACCCTCCAAAATCCACTCTTGGAAGATGACTTTTGTAGTTCCTCAAAGCGCTTGAGAAGAGCAAGTTGTAAAAAAACATGAAAAGTGAGCCAGGTCAAGGGTCACCAGCGATCATTATTCTTTTGGAAGGATCCTTTCAGCAGAACTTGCTTGATAAAAATCGCATTTTTAAGATTTCTTGAGTATCAAAATAATTCATTTACAGTTACATATGCACTACAGACAGGAAATGCTCATGGCTAATTCAGCATACATTCAGTGGCTCCAAACATACAAACAAATGTGATAAAGTAAAGATGCCAGAAAAGATTCCTTCTTTATTTGTTGAGGATTTGATCACTATCAATATTCAGTAAACATGAAAGTTTAATGCATTAAAAATGGGAGAAAACGACATGATGGCACTCATCTCAGATATAAGCATAACGCTACAGCACTGCTATAAAACAGGAAGGACAAATTTTTACTTTTAAAGACTATAGTTTTTGTTTTACACAACAGTGTTGTGCAAAAGGAAGAGATGTCTGCTTTGTGCGCATAATCTCCAGGGTACCAGCAGAGGAAATGCTAAAGAGATGTTTCACAGTTCTGACAGGAAAAAATGAAAAACAGCAATGAATCCTCCTCCAGATGTCACCCAGGGGAGGCTGAGTGATGCACTGTGTGCCGAAAGAGCAGGTATCTGGTAGTCTGTTCATTCCTCGTCTGTGATGGATCCCTGCGGCACTCCATGCAGGAAGGTTTGTGTCAGGGTCATTAACAATAAGGAGGTGGTGCCACGCTTAACCTCTGAGACTCGGGTGATCATGTGGAAGAAGTTAAGATGGCTGCAGTTAAAGCTCATAAAATCTGCATGCTTGTGATGATACTAATGGTGGGATTCACTGTCTGTGTGTTTTAGGGTGACATGGCAGACCTGAGACTGGTGGGAAACCCTCGGGCAGCTGAGCGTTTATGTGACTATGAAGACGACTCTGACGCTGTGAGTTCTTGTTTTTCTGATATTCCAGTCAAACCACCGAAAGGCTTTTGTGAAACACAGTATTCTGTTGGTGTCGCAGGGCTCTGGTGACTATGGCAGCGGCGACGGCGAGAGGAGGCAGACGGGAGGCAGCGTGAAGGTCTGCATGAGCTTTTGTGGATACCTCATATGAACGTACAAGAGTGATTTATAGTCTCTGAAATTATTTCAGCTTGAGGTGAATTTCAAGAGGAACAGCAGGGTCTGATTGCATTATGGGAATTGTAGGCATTAAATTGCTTATTAATGGCTTTGTAGAGGTCTCTCAAAGTTTTCTTTGGACATTGGCTGCTTTTTACCTGACCATTATCAGAGGAAGCTTTTCTGTTTGTTAAGCCACGTAACACTGACCTATGAATCATTCAAGCTTAAAAAAAGGCACCTAACTCAAGGGATGGACCAGTGTTTTGTCTACACATAACAGACAACAACAACAAAAAATGTATATTGTCTCTTTAGTCGCTTTGTTGCTAGCAACCTGTCACAAAAACACATCATTTGTTCCCATTTCTTTAGTTCAAAACTCCAAAGATAACAGTTTCACAGATCTAAACCAGTATTTTATTTTTTGGAACAACTAAATGATTCCCAAAGAGCTGTTAGCTGGAAACTTGGCAGATCTTAGCATGGTGTGCAGTGTGTCCTTTAAAAATCTGAGGAAAATGGACAATTGGAGGACAAAAAAGAAGTGGCAGCCCTAAAAAGATACCTGCAGCAGATGAATAGTATCTGAAAGTCAAGTCCTTAAGAAACTGTTCACTGAAGCATCATCAGAAATGGTCTCAGTGGAAAGGTGGCTGTCAAGAAGCTTTTCTTCATAAGAACAAAAGGCTGAAGTATGAAAATTACCCAAGAACTGGACTGAAATTCGATGGAGACAGGTTTGATGGAATGATGAATCCAAATTTCAATTTTTGATTTTGATTCGTCAGTATGTATGTGGGAGGTCAGAGAGAGGTACAACCCTGAGCGTCTACAGCCATCTGTAAAGCACGGTGGATGCTCTGTCAGGGTTTGAGCTGCATTTCAGTCAGTGGTGTTTAACCCTCTGTGGTCTAGGGCAATATGCACTGTCAACACAAATCAAAACGGAATCGCATTGCGGCCCTGCCCCCATGCCACGCCCCTTTCATCGCCAATGTCGGTGTGACGCGCCGGCGCGTCCAAAGACCACAGAAGGTTAAGTTCTTGTGAAAACTGATGAATTCTAAACACAGAAAAGTACCATCAGATTTTCATCTACCATGCAATACCATCTGGAAAGGGTCTGATTGACAAAAGCTTCATTTTTCAGCATGACAATGATCCCAAACACACTGATTGTGCCCAATGTCACGCCAGGTTTATATGAATCAGAGTTTCCAAATTATAGGAGTTCACGTGTGGCGATCATTTGGCGTGGCATTACTTAGTAGTTTGTTTGTTAATTTATGGGGTCTCTTTCAATTGAATCTCTTTTGCAGTGACATATTTTTACACTGGGATCCTTTTCATATATGAGAGACTTGAGTCTGATAGAGAATATGAAAAACAGCTGGGTAAACTTTAAAAACACACATACCCCAAACCGTCATTAACGCATCAGATGGTAACACACTGCTCCCTAGTGGTGAAGATTTGTCTGAAAATGACATGTACATGTAGATGTGATGTGGCTGTATTCCATTATGTGAATTTCCAGATGTTTTAAACTGCTGTATTTATGTCCTGTTCCCCCCACAGACCACCCCTCCGCCTTTCCGTCCACTGCCTGAACCTCCGCTGATTTCCTCGCACATAAACACACTCGCACAAACAGGTAAAGAGAAAGTGTTTTTATTTATAACTGCAGATCTTAAGCGTGCTCTTCCAGGACGCTCAGCGTGCCACCGCGCTGTGGAAACGTGTAATGGAAGTTTTTAATCACGCAGCAGACGCTGCCAAAGAAACATCATGTAGACTCGGAGCATTTTTAAGCCAGAAATGTGCGCATCAGGCTGCCTGTCTGGACTCGTGCAAGGAGATTTGCTGCAAGGTGTGTGTATGAGTAGAAGTTCTTTAGCTCCCCCTGGTGGATGGTTAAAAAAGTAATTTCTCTTTGAGTGAGTGGCTCATAAAATGAGAACGTTTCTTCTTCCGTCATGCCATGAAAACGTTTCATGAGTTCTCCGAGCAGCAGGTAAAGGTGTGTTTGTGTTCAGATGTCAGGTATCAGCCCTCTGTCGACTACAGCAGGCAGGACTTCAGCAAGCCTGGATTACTAGGCTCAAGAGGTGGGTCGCAGGGGCAGAAGGGTCCTGATAACACCTGGCAGCACATCGGATTAGGATTATGTCCTAATCAATCTGCGGCCTTCCTGTGGCCTTCACGCTAAAGAAGGAGCGCTCTGGCTGTGGCTGCTTTCTCATTCTGCTCGGCGTATGGCTGGAGGTTGATTGATCGTCAGCCTCCGCTCAGCAGGCTTCAGTGTGATGGTGCCCAGTCTTGTTTTTGTCCCCAAGAGAGCAAATCTGGATTACTGCTGAAGAGTGTGGTCATTTGATTCACCGTGATTGTGTTTGTAGGCACAACATTCACCATTATTTCTACCTATAGTGACACTCTAAGTAGTCCTCAGGAACTCTGATTAATCAGATTGACTTAAATTAAAATCACAAGAGGTGTGTTTGGGAGGTCCAAAACTGACAAAATGATTCATGAATAAATAAATGAACCTTAAATATAAAAAATAATTAATGGAATGAACTAATATGAAAATTGGTTATTACTGCCATTTTTTTATTTTTTTTTGCTCAGTTTTTATTAATTAAATGTTTTTTTTCATTCATTCAATGTTCGTATTTGAACATCTTTAAACTTTATTTTCTTTCGTCTTTCTACTTTCTAATTTTTATTTATTTATTTATCTTCTTATTTATTCTTGTGTTTTTTATTTGACTGTTTATTTATTTATGTTCCTGTTTTTACCTAATTTCCAGTCATTTTATTTTATTTACACTCACTTATTTGTCTTTTTGTTTGTTCATTTTTATTCAGTTTATTTACTTTTGTCTTCCTACTATCTCATTGTCTTATTTGTTTACTTACTTAGTTATTTTCTTATGACTTTGGCAGTTTTGTTAGTCCACAAACAAAACTACTATAACTTTGCAAAACATACATTGTAACCTGAGACTGTTTCAAAATAAAAGCATACCGTGAAGCACTTTTATTGTGAAGCAACTAAACCTGCTCGTTTAAATATTTTAAAAAGTCTTTCTCGTGAATCTTTTTGGCGTCACCAACAATAGAAAACCAGCGTTTATTGTAAGCAGCGCTAATGTGACTGCTTTAACATTGACCTTTTATGTTTCTTTACTAAAAGCAAACTTACAGATCAACATGGTTTTATTTTATTCATCTATTTAATTTTTGTGGACCTCTTAAGTTTAAGTTAAAAAGTTAAGTATAAAAACAGCTGAGCTTAAAATAAGCAGCAACAATATCTGCTTCCTTCTATAGGACCGATTTCTAAACTGCTTCCTGTAAATTGAAGTATTTTTTGTAGAGAAAAATAAATAGAAGCCAGTTATTTTACAGACTTTTTGTTTGGCTTTTGCTTTGGCATTTTCTGTGCTTTCATTTTGTGTTTATTGCAGTTCCATTTTCACATTTTGCTTTGCGGTGATGGTGAAGGACTGTTTGCTGATCATCACTGGATCAGCGTGCTTGACATCCATGTACTATATAAGAGTAGATGATGTGGTGATAGTTGCTGGTCTTATATTTACACATATCACGTATGTATTTAAGCATTCTTGTCCTGCGGCACAGTCTAGATATTCCTAACTTGCTAAATTACTTCAGGTACAATCGGTGCTAAAGGTGAGAAAGGAGACAGAGGAGAGAAAGGCTTAAAGGGGGACCAGGGCCCTGTAGGATCGAAGGGAGATTCAGGTATCAGCTCTGGCTCTGGTTTCTCTGCACAGGGTGGAGTCCAAGGACAGAAGGTAAGATGCCACTTTGTGTCTGTGAGTGTGTTTTTAGTGACCGTATGGCTGATACACTCAACTGTTTCTTCCTGCTTTTCAGGGTGAAAAAGGTCAAAAGGTATGTAAAACTTCCATCCATTTATTCATACACATGTAGTTTGGCTTTGATACTTAATGAGCTAAACAAAAATAACGAGGTCAGCATGTGTACCAATAATCCCTGCGATGCAAAAGCTCAGGATTCAGAAAACTCTAAACTCTCTGTCTGAGAGCTAAGAGTTTTGTTTTTCACTCTTGGCTCTGTGCAGTGTCACAAAGAAAGGATAGCCTCATATCCTCAGCTCTGGACGTGAGAAAAGAAGGTCCGTTCATCTGCTATTTAAACCCTCTGCTTTTGAGAGGCAGCCAATCAGAAAAGGGTCGTAGTACTGATCACAAGTTCTGGCTGCTGCCCCTCAACAAGCCTGAAGTTGGCCCGTCACAAAAAAGGCATATAGCTGAGAAGATGGCCTTATAGGGGGAGGAGCTAAAACTATTTTGAGTTTTGAATCACTGAAAGCTGCTCTGGTCGATTCGAGGAATAAAAACGTGTTGGAAATGAGCAGAAAAGCTCACGTCAGAATGAATGAATTGACGCACAAGAGCAAAAATGTTTAAATGTCGATCAGCCAGGAGCAAAACTTACAATACAGGTTCAATTTGAAATTTAATTCTTGTCATTACAAATGATAAAACTTATTTAGGTTCATCCCTAACAACATGTCTTGTTTCTGATGTCGACAGATCAACTGTGTCTCTGCTAGAGAAAGTATTTTGATGACTTATGTAAACCTGTAACTAAGTATTAACTTCCTTCCAAATCCAACGTTCTCGCTCACAGGGTGATCTTGGCAAAGGCTACACTGGTAAAAAAGGAGATCGTGGGGCTCAGGGGCCTCCCGGACCACCTGGTCCTCCAGGACCTGCAGCTGAGGTGGTTCGACTTGGGGATGGCTCTATTGTTCAGCAGATGGCTGGACCCCCTGGACCACCAGGACCGCCAGGATTGGATGGGCCTGCAGGACCTCCAGGAGCTGATGGGGAGCCTGTGAGTACAAAGAGGTTTAGAGCTGTTCAGTGTTTGGATGTTCATGTTGCTCAGAGGTTGTTCATTAATCTTTCAGGGCGATCCAGGAGAGGATGGAAGAGCTGTGAGTTTCTCTGTTTTCACATTGAAATATTTCTACAAAATAAGAATTATTTATAGGCTTTTCCAGATAGATTGGTAGAAATATTGTCAGTGTAATTTGGGTGTTTTTGCTTCTGTTTCCAGGGTCCTCCTGGGCTGCAGGGTATTCCAGGAATTCCAGGAGTTTCTGGTGCCAAAGGCGAAAAGGTGCCCTATTTAAGTCATCTGTTTAAAGAAGACACATGGCTTTATGTAGTGTGATAATTCATGGTCTTAAACTCCTCCAGGGTGAACGTGGAGAGGGTCAGCCTGGACCCAGAGGCCCCCCAGGTCCACCAGGACCTCCTGGACCTGGTACTGGTGATCGTCCAGTAAGTCTAGGCTCCACACGCTCTTTTCTTTCACTTTATACCTTCCAAAACATTTCAATAATTTTGTGCTTCTTACAGACATTTGTTGACATGGAGGGCTCGGGATTCCCAGACTTGGATAAAATCCGGGTATGTTTTGTTTTTGGGGTTTTATGTGGTTTTTTGTTTTGTTTTGTTTTTTAACATAAGTAAAAAGTTGAGTTGTCACTTGAGGTGGACCTTTTTGGGATTTGTTGTCTAGGGTCCACGTGGCCCACCGGGTCTCCCAGGTCCTCCTGGCCCTCCTGGGATCCCTGGTACTTCAGTGGCCGTGGGCCTTGATGGTCCAATAGCTGTTGGACCTCCTGGACCACCTGGGCAAGACGGTGCTCCAGGATTGCCAGTGAGTATTTTACTTTGATTACTTACCAGTTTTAAGCAAAATATACGGTCACAATGCCTCAATTGTGCTGCTTTTAAATATTATTGAGGTTTATTTGTAGTGTAATAAATACTGACTACTGTTTAATAATACTGTTTTGTGTTTCCTGCTGTAGGGACCCCCTGGTCCTTCTGGTCTACCTGGTCCACCTGGACCCACAGGAGGAAAGGTAAAAATAGACTCAATCTAAAGTTTTAGGCTGTTTTAAACCAATCTGTGGGGCTGTATGCTGGTACATGCTTAAAAAAAACAATGCACTCACTAAAAGACTATCATTTATCTAAAATCAGAATGAGAAGTTCATTAGTTTTATCAGTATTTAGCAATTAGCCAAAATATTTTTAACAGCTAAAAAAAAAAAGTTTAAGAAGGATTAAAATGAACACAACCTAAAAACCTGGACTAAATGTAACGATTCAATAGACATTTCTTTTAAATGTATTGACTATCAAACATTTTGTTTTAAATCTTCTTTCCCCAGGGTGACAGTGGTGACCTCGGCCTTCCAGGACCAGCTGGAGAAAAGGTGAGCTTAATTTCAAATTTCAGCCCTTAAAACTCTTATCATTAAAAGCATAAAGATATTCCCCACTGAACTGATATGAAAACGTACATGTGGTGGCCCATCCATGTATTCTTCACATTCTTTGTTGCTTTCCTTTAGCAAGACACGCAAGGCTCCAGCTTTTTCACCGGCTTGTTCTCTTACTTTACTCCATCCTCTACGGTGTGTAATGGCTTGGTGGTTCTGCTGTGATGATTTACTTTGCTCGAGTTTTCAACAATATTTACTCTTTTGTTGTTATTATATTATTATTTTTTGTTTTCACAGAATCTTTCGAAACAGTGTAGCTGTGAAAGATTCACGCAACCTAAACACATTCTCCAATCTGTATTTCCATAAAAGACCTTTCCTCACTCATTTAAGGAGGACCTACTATGCGTTTCCTTAGTTTCTGTCATGTATATACAAAGTAACACATTCATATTAAACATGACCAAAGTTTTAATAAAGGCTATTCACTGCTCTGAATTTGAGATGCTTTTACCAAAAATGGTTTCTTTAAATAATTACCTGCTTCAATGTAAACATGAAAAACAGGCCGTACCTCTCACAAGCACTGGGTACTGCCCCTCAGCAGGCTTCCAGAAGCTGGCTAATCATATAAAAGTGTGCTGTTAGAAAGAGACGTGCACTAGCATAGAGGCTTTTTTTTTTTTTTTGCTTTTTTCTTCAAATGGTGAACTATACAATCACCTCTAGTACAATCCAAAAATAAATACAGGCACATTAATGAGCATAGTAAGTCCCCAAACCTTAACTGTAACCTTCATCTGCATCTCCACTTAACCTCCAACTCTGCACGTGCCTGTGTCATGCCACTGTTTGCTCTTCCTGTCCTACTTTTCTTCTCCTCTTTATACAGTATTGAACATAATCTGACATTACAACTGTCGTCTGTCACCTCAGGGCTCTCAGGGTGAACCAGGACAGGTGGGGACACCGGGACAGACTGGTCTGGCAGGGCTTCCAGGTCCAATGGGACCAGTAGGACCACCGGGGCCCCCTGGACCACCTGGGCCACCATACCGCATTGGCTATGTGAGTGGAGGTTTTTTTTTTCTTTTCTTTTCTTTTTTGTTTTGTTTTTGTGGACAGGTGAGAGCAAGTACAAAACTACAAATGTTGTTAATTTGGGGATGCCAGTAGCAACCATTGGTATCTGCTCTGAAGTGTCAACCAAACCAATCTATTGTTCATAGATCATACAAAAATTTTAATGCAGACAAATATATTAATGATGTAAAGGAAATTCACTGGACTGACATCTGCCTCGAGCATGACCCTGACATGGCATTATCTATGTTTAGCGAAAACTTTTGCTATCTGGCTGACAAACATGCCCCCTTAAGAAGTCGAATTGTTTTTTTTACACAGTTTTTAGTTATTGTAAATATTGTAAGAGGGCAATGTTATGATTAGTTTTTGATTTTTGTGTACTGTGCCTAAATGTTGTTGGTATTTATATGCTTACATTTTAACAATTGTAAGATCTCACTGTGGATGTAAGAGCCAAATTATGTGGATATTTTTGCATCTACTTTATTGTGTAATGTTTTATTAGATTGTATTTGATGGCTCGGACCCCAGGAAGACTAGCAACCACTATTGTGGAAGCTAATGGGGTTCCTTATAAATAAACAAATAAACAAACAGTCTTATGAAGCAAAACCCACAGTAAAATGAGAAAATAGTAAGCAGTCCATGGATTTGTTCTTATAATTGCTGTTTTTGAAATTTTGAAGAAGCTAGCAGTGATCAGTTGGTTTGATTTCAAATTCTCTCCATATAGAGTGATCAAGATGGATATGAGGTACTCAGTGGTGTGCCTGGACTCAGAGGTGAACCTGGACCACAGGTAACGAGCTACAAATATGGGAGATTGTTGTTCCTTTGCTCACAGTGCTGTACGTGTTTGTATATCTCATGCTTTCCTCGGCCATATTTTTCCAGGGCCCACCTGGTATTGCAGGCCATCCTGTAAGTATGCCAAACTGTATGGCTTGAATATGTTCTCTCTTTATGTCCATGATACCGTAAATTAAAACCTCACCCATTTTAAGATTTCAAGACATATATAGTATATTAACATCAATCAATCAATCAGGATTATACCCAACTTTCTCTACAGTAATTTTACTTTTGTTTAGCATCCAAGCTATCCTCTTTTTTTTTGGCATAAATGTGGCTACTTAAGTCACATAAAGTATAAATCTCACATCAAAGTACAAGGGTGTGACTCAAATATCAAAAGGTGTGCCTCAAGGTTCAACCTTAGGGCCACTTTGGTTTTCTGTTTATTACTGATATAAGTTATATGTGTATTTTTAAATGATTTGTTCAATTATTTGCTCTGTTGTGTATCTGTTAATCACATATTGAGGTGGCTTTTCAGTCTGACAAGCTCTTGGTCAGTAAAAAAAAATTGAATTAATAAATTAGTGTACAGCGGTTCTAGGCAGGAAAAACAACCACAGCACCAGGTCCAAGTATCTTGTCTCATTAGACCTGACAACAAAAATTACATCTGTATTTAGCCTAGTTTTAATATCAATAAATTACATATAGAAAAATAAAGGTCTTCAAAAAAAAATAGCTTACAATATTTTTTATAGAATCTTACTATAGAGTAGCATGTATGTATGTATTTGTCTGTATATACAGTATTTCCTCCTTAATGTGTGGATCAGACTCACTGCACAAACATCGTCACACATCAAGCGATTATTAAAATGCGTATGTTTTAAAAACATTTATTATAAATCCCAGTTGTTTTATTTATTTTCACATTTGTAATTCATCATTCACGCACATTCATCCAAGCACTTTTTTCTAGCCCACATTGACACTCTGATGAATACATCACAGAACAACTTAGGGTTCAGGATCTTACCCAAGAATACTTAGTCATTACATCTACATTAGTATA
>VOQK01031394.1:25739-43666 GCA_015052645.1 Benitochromis conjunctus
AAATGCAGGCATCTAGCTGGTGAATGTAGTGAAGCATTTAGCAGACAAAGAGTCTGATTTTTTTTTGTTATTTAACCCTCTAAATGCACAGCAGAAAGTCCAGGTCCAGCTAAAATGGTAAGAAAAGATTTAAAGATTTAATAATGGTCCATTTAAGGTGTGGGAGTCACTGTTTGCAGGTGAGACCTCCTTTTCTGACACACGGTGTTAGAAAAAAGTGTTGGACGTCTTATTTAAAAATGATATAAACTGTCGATAACAATATTTATGAGTAGAATTATATATTTTCTATTAAGAAATTCATTTTTTGTTGCTTCAGGGCCATGCTGTACAAATATGCTTGCTTTCACTTGCTATTTAAAGTTATCACATTATCACATGTATCTGGACCATAAAGGCTCCAAATACCATTGTGCTTGTTTTGATTTTACTGCTTTTAACATATTGTCATATAAATAATGGACACAAGGTTGTTCTGTGGAAGAAAATGATTGCCATGTCTGTGGGAACTGTGTGATAAAAAAATATGAATCTGAGGAAAAAGTTCTAACTCGAAGTGAAAAGATAGTATTTTAACTCTTTCCTTGTATTTTAAGAGAAACACTTTCTCTTAAAATACAAGAGAAATTTCTCTTATTTCTTCTTTCTAAACTGAGTGGATTTTGTCATATTTCAGGGCTGCTTCCAGAACAAAATGACTGGGTGTGCATCACAAGTTGATGAGGGTAATCGCTGCCTTAGTAGAGCTGGAACCTGTTCTTATGGTTGTCAGACCACTTCTCTATTAATTGATCATCATTAAGGCTATAGGGGACGTCGACTAGTCTTTTTGAAGGAAAGAGTTAAATATTGCTTCTCTGATGCGTTACTGAACTCATTTGCACAAGTTAAATGTTGATTAATTTTATGTAATGGATGTTCTGACTGTACGTCATTGAACCATAAAGTAGACAAAACAGGGGTCAATTATATCTTCATGTGTTTTTGCTAGCATTAAAAAATGACTTTAGATTTTATTTTACAGAGTATATAGGTTGCTGTCTCTCACAAATTTAGGCTCATTCATCTGTACAAGGTTGCTTCAGCTCATTGAGGTTTGTCGGTATTAATTTCTGCACAGCTCCCTAAGGTCCCACCACAGCATTTCAGTTAAATTTTCAGTTAAGTTAAGAACTTTGACTGGACCATTACACCACCTTTATTCTTTACTATTTCAGTCATTATGTTGTAGATTTGCCACTGGGCTTGGGATCATTGTCTGGGTGCATGGCAAGTTTAAGCTGTTAGCCACAGCTGTCCTCACATTTGGCTCTACGTGACTTCATGGTTAACTTAGTGAGTGCAAGGTCCTATGGCTGCAAAACAAGCCCAAGACATCACCCAACCACCCCTGTACCTAACAATTCGTATGTGGCGTTTGTGCATGTGTGCTGTGTTTGGTTTTCTCCAAGCATGTTGCTATGCATTATAGCCAAACATCTCCACTTTGGTCTTGTCTGTCCAGAGCACATTGCTACAGTCTTGTGGTTTGTTCAGAATCGACTTTGCAAACCTAAGATGTGCTGCCACGTTCGTTCCCCCAGAAAGAATATGGCAGACAAGAGGCTTTCTCCTGGCAACCCAAACAACTTGTTCAGTCTTTTTCTAATTGTGCTGTCATGAACTTGAGCTTTTCACATGCTTTTTTTTACAGTTTCTCAGTGCATTGCAACCTCTGACCTTGGGTTGAATTTGCTGGAACATCCACTGCTGATAACACTGTGGTGTTAGCACACAGCTGAATGCAATGCCTCAGCCCTGCAAACTGTGAAAGCTTCTGATTTCACATAGACCTTCACATTTGTTGATGATCAGTTAATCAGGTATATTTGATTAGCAGCACCTGGCTGCTACTTACCCTCTTAAATCCTGTGGAAGCATTAAGTGTGTACTTTACAGGTTTTTCACACTGCATCTACATTTTGGCTTAGTTTATGTTAAATAAACAGTGACATGGTGTAATATGTCAAGCTGTTGCTCATCCCAGGTTGTATTCACCTAATTTTAAGATCTGCTGTGGAGACTTTTTTTTTATTATATCCTGTTTTATAAAACCTTACAACTAAAAGAGAGTCTACTTTCTTTTTCCAATGTACTTTAAAAGCTGGTGCAATGTAAATGTTATGTTTGAGGCTGGTTGCCGAGCTTTAAATGAATTAGTTATAGTTCATTTATGCAACTCAGTTCGGCAGCTACATGGAGATTTTTCAACAGGTCCCACCAGGTTCAAGAGATGATTGTCGTTCCCTCTCTGTCCAGTCCTCCATATCCCATCTTCCATTTAATTTAGCTCCTCATCTTTTTAATGCAGCCTGGGGACCATCCCAGAATGATCTATGGGATAATCTGCCATTGCATTTAGCTGTCGAGTTTCCAGAAACTCTGTTTCACATATGTAAACAAACCGGGGTGATTAGGTCCGCTGGCAAGTTGTCCCTAATGGACATCCCTAATTCAGCCAGCAAAATGGCTGTTCCAGGCTGTTAATTTCTGTGTTTACTTTCAGTTTCACTCTATGCACCAACACGGATGAGCCGTTTGATCTCACTCCACTCAAGTTCAAAAAAAAAAATCCCTACCCCTGAACCGCAGGCACACCGCTCCACTGAAATCACTTCAACACCCATCCCCTCCCCCTCACTCCTTCCCTCCTCCTGGTATCATTATTCTTCCCTTTGAAATCACATTACCTGTGTTCTCTTTGTGAGCTGAGGAGTGTATGCTAGTAGATGAGACAGAATGGAAAATGTAGAGGAGGAGTGAAGTGAGGAAATAACCACAGCTTGAGTTTTATATCACCCGTCTACAGGAATTCCCAGTCAAGTGGGAGGATCAGTTTCTCGTCTTCTTTTATTCAGGGTCTCATATGTCTCCTGAGGAGACTTATGTCTCGTGTGGTTGCCATGAAATCAAAAGTAAAGGAGAACTCTTTAACATTTCCCAGTAAGCATGGTTTTGATGTGTCACATGTCAAAAACGTCTAGACATCTAGATTACATCTGGCCTGAATTCAGTTCAAAAGTGGATGTTTGGAGGTTGTTTTTAATACAGTATATATTGAATATATGAATATTTAAGGCCCACTCCGGGTCAGGGACGAGTTCTTGCCCCAAGTGGAAGAGTTTAAGTATCTCGGGGTCTTGTTCACGAGTGACGGGAGAAGGGAGCGGGAGATCAACAGACGGATCGGTGCGGCGGCTGCAGTGATGCGGACGCTGCACAGGTCTGTTGTGGTGAAGAGAGAGCTGAGTGTAAAAGCGAAGCTCTCAATTTACCGGTCGATCTACATCCCTACCCTCACCTATGGTCATGAGCTGTGGGTAGTGACCGAAAGAACGAGATCGCGGATACAAGCGGCAGAAATGGGCTTCCTCCGAAGGGTGGCTGGACTCTCCCTTAGAGATAGGGTGAGAAGTTTGGCCATCTGGGAGGGGCTCAGAGTAGAGCTGCTGCTCCTTGGATCTGACAAGGATGCTTCCTGGGTGCCTCCTGGGTGAGGTGTTCTGGGCATGTCCCACCAGGAGGAGGCCCCGGGGCAGATCCAGGACACGCTGGAGAGATTATATCTCTTGGCTGGCCTTTGAACGCCTTGGTGTTCCCCCGGACAAGCTGGAGGAGGTGGCTGGGGAGAGGAAGGTCTGGGCTTCTCTGCTTGGGCTGCTGCCCCCGCGACCCGGCCCCGGATAAGCGGAAGAAGATGGATGGATGGATGGATGGATGGATGTTTAGGGCCAATATCACTTTGTTTTCATCACACAAAATCACCTTATGTAGTCGACATTGCTATCAAGCCAGTGAACAGCTGCCTATTCAATCAGTCACAACATTAGCAACATTATCATCAAATTCAAATATTCACTGATTTCTTGCCACTTTAGTGGTAATTTTGGACATTTGCTGGTTTAATTTTTAGTCAGTGAAAAAGGTGGTACACACAACACCGGAATAGCTGACATAGCAGATTTATACACTGTTATGCACAGATACAAACCTTACAACTTAACAGGGCTTTGTTACATACACCTGTTTGACTGTTTGTTTACACAGCTATCTATTCAGCCAATCACATTGCAGGAATTTAGTGCACTAAGGCATGTACACATGGTCGAGATCACCTCCTGAGTGTCCAACTGAACACTGAAACGAAGACGTTTGGTTGCTGGTACCAGATCGACTTGTCTGTTTCAGAAACTGTTGATCTACTGGGTTTTCCCCAAAGAACCGTCTCCAGGGTTTACGAGAAAAAACATCCACTGAGCAACAGTTCTCCAGGTGAAAATGTCTTGTTGATGCCAAAAGTCAGAGCGGAACAGCCAGATCGCATTAAGCTGATAGGAAGCAAACAGTAACTCAAATAACCGCTCGTTACAACCAAGGTATGCAGAAGAGATTCTCTGAATGCAAAATACATTGAACTTTGATGCAGATGAACTACAGCAACAGAAGACCATGATGGGTACCACTGGTGTCAGCTAAGAACAGGACACGGAGGCTGCAATTCACATGAAAATTGGACAACAGAAGATTGTAAAACTGTTGCCTGGTCTGATGAGTCTTGATTTCTGCTGCAACATTCACATGGTAGAGTCAGAATATGGTGTAAACAACATGAAAGCATGGCTCCATCTTGCCTATATCAGCCAGTGTTTCAAGCTGGTGGTAGAGATATTTTCTTGGGGAACTTTGGGCCCCTTAGTACCAACTGAGCCAAAGCTGATTTATATAAAAATATTAATTAATACTAACAATAATATTGTATGTAATTACTTTGTACACTGTCAAGGACAGAAGCACAATGGTTTGGCATCCCTTGTTCAATGAAGAACTCTCATGGCTATATGTTTGAGTAAGCGTCTGTCTTGTACAACAACCTCCAACCGCTTCATCAAGTGGAACCGGGATCCATGTTTGCAGTCTCTTCAATTCTTAAGTCCTACCTTTAAATATTTGAAGAGCCAGGCACAAATTAAGAACAAGGAGATGAGAGGCTTTGCGGTGCACATGCAAGAATAGGAAAGCATTCATAATGAATGTGCTTCAGCTCCCGCTCTTGATTTATTTCAAGGCGAACGAGCACGGCGAGTGAATATACTTGTTTTACACGTTTAACATGCGATGTGAATAGCAATTGTTTTTCCTGATCTGGAAATGCAAGGAGTGATGGTTATTTAAAAAAGAAAAATTAAACATTTTGTTTGTCAGTGAAGAGTTCAGTAGATTCCAGGTGTGCAGTCTACTATAGTATTTTTGAACTCTTAGCCACTCTCCCCCCTCTTCCTGCAGAGTATGTCAACTTGAGTTTGTCATTTCTGACATTTCCCAGAATATGTTTTTGAAAAGTGCCAGACAGCATGCTGCATGCAGTCGGGAAAAAAAATGGGTGTCGTGTAGTGCGTCCATGTCTTGTAGCTGTATGGCACCATGGTCTGCTGAACCCACTGTTGTTTGAGAAATTGGTCTGTGTCTTACAATAGATTTTTCTCTGTATGATGCTTCAAATGGCTGTCAGTAACTCTGAGGGTTGGGGTATTTTACGGATCACAACCCATTTATTTAGAGAACATACAATACAGCATCGCAGATTTTAGGATGGACTTTTCCTGTGGATAACAATGTGGATGTCATTTCAGAGATTAGACATGGAATTATCTGCCTGGCATGCTGGTTACATTTTTCAGTCTCTGGTGGTCAAACCAACCAAAAACTGAAATAATAATAATAATAATTTCCCCCTTTTTCTGTTTGTTTTCTGATGGGAATTGAACGTGTCTATAATCACGAGAGAGCTGCTATTTTGAAAAGCAGCTCCCAGCCCTCAGAGACGTGTTTTATTGGCTCGGTGGACGCCCTAATCTGTCATTTCACCGACGACAGCTTTACACATTTGGCGTCGCTGGATGGATTTAATGTTTATTTGAGCCCCTGAAGTAAATTACTTCTCAAGGTTTATTTCCTTCTCCAACAATTACCCAGCTCCGTATGCAACACTTTCTTTGGTTGCACTGCAGCTCTGAAACTATAATCTTCAACTGTACATGATGATCTGTATTCAAAAACACAAGGAATAGTGTGTGTGTGTGTGTGTGTGTGAGAGAGAGAGAGACTGCAAAATGTGCCAAGAAAAAGTGAAGAGTGTTAAGATGGTGTGAGTCAGGAAGAGACAGCAAGACAGAGACAGACATATGTAAACAAAGCCAGCAGAGAAAAAGCGAGGTGGAAGCCTGCTGAGTGTTGGACTGTGGAATTGTCTCCTCAGCTGCTGGCTAAGTCTGTCATCTGTTCAATAGTTGACTCAACATCTGGTGAAACTTGCATAAATACAGCTCTCTGAGCCACCGACAGAGAGGCAGCGAAGGATATTTAAAAGCTTATACACTCGACTGGGTGTTGTAAAGCACCTACACAGAACAGCAGAAGCCGATGATGGAGTATTTTCAGTGCATCATAGTCAATTCTGGTGGAAGTAATGCATTATAAAGCTGTAATCACATTACTCCTTTCTGTAATGCAGTAATGCTGGATATTAAAGCTCTAATTTTAGTTATCACATTACATTTACTGATCCTATCGACAGGTCGTGACTCATATTACACCCACAGCATTGTAAATAATTGTGAAATATCATACCTGTTTAAGTCTGATTCATTTATGGGAGTCTTTGTTCTGGCCCCTGCATTACATCAATGAGCTCAGAGATAGAGGATACATGAAGGAAAAGTGAGAGGCTAATAGCCAGAGAAACACATTTCACTTTGCTTTATTGGCATTTTGCAGGACTTAAGGATGTTAAATGAGTGAGCGGAGCTAAATGAATTTTTCCAGCTCCTGGTTCATCTGAGATCAAAGTCTGTTTTAATCCTGGGTTTATTTGTTGAGTTTGAACCATGGATGCTTAGAAAAGATGAACAAAGACATCGTGGCATCATCCAGCGTAGCAGTTTCACCGGTGAGGGCAGATCTGATTGAACGTCTTCTTGTTTGTCATCTTTTTTGAATGAGGCCATAATTTTGAAGAAAAGAAACTTTTATTAAAAAATGTTATTTCCAATTAGATGTGACACTAGCAAGTATTACTGTAAACTGTTTTCCAAGGTCCCATACCAACAGAATATGAATCAGAATCGAAATAGGACAGTTTTCCCACAGACTTCTACAGTAGCAGATGTCTTGACTTACACCTCATTTCTTTATAGTTTGCTTCCACAGACTTTCTTGTGATTTTTAAAAGTGGTCTTGAGCTATGTTGAGCTATAGTATTCAAGGCTTTCTGAAGTTTTTCTTGGGACATTGGGTGTGTTTTCAATCCAGGCCTTGTGGCTGACCATTTTTGGAGAAATGTTTTGGGTTTTTTTGTTTGTTAAGCCACTAAACATTTAACTATAATGCTTCATGCATAAAAAAGGCAAAAATGCAAGGGGTGAAGTAGTGCTACATTTACACATAACAGACAACTTAGCAAGGAAACCAATTTGAAATTCTCTAGAGAGCTTGACAAAGAAGGCAGCTGGACTTCTTTAGGTTTGTAAAGTTCTTTCACAAAACACAAGAAGTCAAATTCCCTTAACCTGCACTCTCTTTAATGAATGCAGATTTAAGGCATTCAGGTTTAAGGTCCCACCCATCGTGCTATACCCCAGCGGGTGGGGTGTAGCCACCCATTGGCTTGTCTCTACAAAGCAGGACAGCAAACAAATGTTTTATGTCATCTTGTGAAATCAGATGTGATAAGCAAGGAGTGAATCTGATTGAGAAACACTGCAGAGGAACACTGCAGGCCCTTTGGCTGACAAACTAACAGTCAAAAGGCATAAGCCATTGACCGTGTCTGGGGTTTCACTTATTGTGACCTGAAGGTAGTGTTCACAGAGATCACAGAAGAAGGGATGACAGGGCCATTTCCTCACAGACTTCTGTATAACTGTATGTTTTCTGGCAACCAAGCCCTTTCAGCTTGCAAGCAGGAAGCTTCAACAGGCTATAACAGCTTTCAACCATCACATTATAATTTATCTAGGAATTGCACTCTTCAGTTAATAACTTCTTTTATGTTTGATAAAAAGGTGGCCAATAAATATGGAGCCAAAGTGAAATCAAAATAATTGACGAATTCCCACTTTAAGTGAGCGAGCAGGCTGTGTTTCAGTCAGCCATCAGGGCCATCCTCAATGCATTAGGCTGTCGTTCTATTTCTGGGCAGTGGGTAGAGAGAAATGTCCTATATCAGCGCCTGTTCAGGCTGGCTTTATGGGAGACCTCCTCCTCCTGCAGTTCAAGTCAATTGTCAACATGATTTATGGAGATGTGAGCTATCTCTAGACTGGCTCCTCAATCTTCCCCCTGACGAATTGGTACCATTGGCCCATGCAACTGCCGTTTGTTTTCTTCACTGGCCAATTTTCATCCAAGCTGACAAATTAAATCTGCCATGTTTTTGAGGAAGCTATTTTCCCCTCTCTCCTCCTGTTTTCCATATATGACCTGCTCCACAATTACCTGAGATATGAGATTGACACCAGCGTATAAACTTTCCAGAGCAGTTTAGGAGTCTAACATGAGTAATATCCACACTTTTAATGGAGGTATAGTGTCATAACGTTTAATGGGAAGGAACGCGGCTAGGATGACACGCATCTCTCAAAGGCACGCATCACTTATTGTCCCAATCATCTCATATGCCTCACCAACACCAGTACTGCCTGATTAATGTGACTGGCTTTTATGAGCAGGATAAAAGGCTCTGCATATTACCCAGGCAATTATAATACCCGGGAAAGTCTACTAAAAACAATGGAAAGCTCATGCAATCAACTAAGTGACGGTAACTTTTTAAAAAGTTTGGCTATTTAAGTTTATAATTGACTCCTCTCCACGACCACTAAAAAGGAAATGAGAGTCCAGTGAGCAATCAGCCGTATCTTTATCCTGAACCTTTGTTGCCCTGCTCTGCCCTGACCTGCCTGCAGATTAAGGGAAATTAACTGCCACTGGCAAGGTGGCTGAAAGGTTGGAGAGTGCTGAAAAGCCAGCAGGTTTGATCCCTGCATCTACGGCCAACGAGAATGCCCAAAAGTAAATGTCAATATTGCTTTAATCCAGACCCAAGTACACAACATACTACTCAGTAGTGTAACGGTTATGTTCTCAATAGTGTAGCTACATAACCACGTGGTATTTGTGTGGCTTAAGGGGATCATAACTGTGTTCATCCAACATTTTTTTTAAGTTTGTAGTTTCAAGGTGGCACCATACTATATTTAAATATTCATGTGATCACGGGGACATCATCTGTTGGTTAGTAAAGCCCCTTTGCTTACCATTGAGGTATTTTGAAACAAATCTCTACCTAAACCTTTGTTCCTCACTCTCTAGCTTATAAAATAGACATTTTGTTATATTTAGTAAAACATCTAACAAGCAACTGGGATCATAACCTCATCAGTCAAGTATTTACTAGCGTCATGGTTTCAGGTAGCTGAAGTTTCCATGGACTTCAATACTACCAATGACGGACCTTTGATCGACGTGCTGAACAAACGCTAGAATGCAAAAAGAGGAGGTGCTCGAGGAACTACCTGGTACCAGACCCACCTGGCCTTTTTGATGGCCACGTCTGGCCCATGTACCTGAAACATAAGAACAACGACTATGGTGACATCACACTTGACCTGTGCAACAACCAATGTAGTGACTGACCCTTTGATTTTATTACTGTCAGGGCAGGAACTTAAAAGAAAAACCACAATAATAACTTGTTACTTCTTCAATGAAAAGGTGTTTAAAGCATGAGATATATAAATTGTTACCTAATCAGTGCATAAATGCAATGATAATATTTATTATCATAGCAAAAACTAATAAAACATTAAGAACATTTAAATGATAACGCTCTATGTTTATGTTTTGCGGTTGGAGACGTTAATCGGGAGAAAATCTGGTTTTTAGTCTTCGGTGTGAAAAGCATCTGTTATTAAAACAGTGTGTTTCCTGCATTGCGAGCAGAATTATTAAAAATGACTGTTCATTTTGCTCAAACCCTGCAGATCCACCAGCAAATGCTGTCAGACTTAACCAAACAAGATGCTAAGAGGCAAAATTTAGGATATTTTTTATGTTACTGCTCACTCCTTCCACTTCTGCATGAGGCAAAAACAACACGCACACATCATGCCCAATGCCACTCAGGAGCACCACCATCCACAGTGCCAACTGAGAGGGAAAGGTGGGGCGGCAGTGCTTTCTGATTTAGTCCGCACAATGTGGAGGAGTGATTTTCTCTGCGGCACATTTGTTGCTTCTTTTAACCCTGCAAGGGGGATACTCACCCTCCCAAATAAACCCAAGCCCTCCTCCTTCCTTGCTCCAACCTCCTTGCTGCTCAGAAGATTGCCTCAGTTTTTCCCGGTGTGATTGGGGCGATAACCACTAATGGATTTTGAGCCCCGGGCACATTAAAGAGGACAACTGTTGGCGAATCTTGTTTTAACTCTTTAATAAGAAGGAAGCACTGGTAAACATGTTAAGTCAGTGCTGTAAGGTCAATATGATAAAAGCAAGATTTTAAAAATGTCTTATGGTTTTGCAACGGAGGATTAACTTTTATTTGTGATTTATATCTTCTGTACAAATCCCTTGAATCTGCAGGATAAACAATAGTTAAGCAAAGGGAAAACATGAAGATATACAGCTATAAATCTCCATGTGCACACGCAGAAGATAACAAATGTGTACAAACAGTGGCATGCTTGCATAGTACAATCTGTGTGCAGGCGTATTTCAGCTTGCCCTGGGGTTGGGGAACCCTCATTGTCATGTTGAACAAATGTTCCGTCAAAGCTGCACTTTAAAGATGGGACATGTCACAAGGGGCATGTGAGAAGCCCACTCGCCTGGAGGTAACACAGACGAGCGGTCTGGAACAGAAGGAAAGGGAGGAGGAAGTAAACACAACAGGCGGCAGCAACAATCCTTGACATTTCGCTACGAGCACACGTCTAAGCTGCTGCAGAATAAATCATCTAAACAGCAGAGGAACGATAAAGATCCTGAAAGGTGGGGAGGGAAAACTTCGGGTTTGGGGTCATGGAGGAAGTAGGTCATTTTACATCGGTCTAAACAGGACAAAACCAGCAAATGCCTCTTTAAGAGTGATTAAATGATATTAAACTTGTAATATCTGTGGCTTATCTAAGGCAAATCCCATAAATTAATTAGAAAATATCTGAAATTTAAAGAAAACTACTCAGAGCAAAATGTAAAGCTCCTCGAAACTAAAATAAAGTAATTATTTGTCAGTATCTCGTAAAACTGGAGGCAGCTGCTGCTTCATTTCAAATTCTAGTTATTTTAAACTACAGTAAATAAACCAAAGCAGAGTTTTAGTCTGTGCCTTCTATAATTTTATGAAAGGATTGAAGTTTATGTTTGGGATTATGCAGCAATCTGCAATGGTGGAAAAGCAGGAAAAATATTATTATGTTTTTAGTGTTATTTGCTTGAGTCTGTTCTGTCATTGTTTCTATGAACTCAGTGGTAATTTTTCCTTCCTATCTATTTATGGCCATATCTATCAATTCAATTTTACTGACAACCATTGTCACCTCAAGTGCTTCATACTGTAAGGTTAAAGCCCACAACATTAGAAAGTAAACCCCAGCAATCATATCATCCCCTATAAGCAACTGGTTGGTGACAGTGGGAAGAAAGAACTCCCTTTCAATAGGAGAAGACCTGCAACAGAACAAGGCTCATCTTTCAGTATCTCATTGCTGTGACAGGTTGTGGAATGAGGGGAAAGATGAGAGAAAAAAGGAGGACAGCGAGACAAGGACAAAAGACAAACAACATGAGAGAGAAGATAGAAATTAATGACACACAGTAGTGGCAAATAAGACCTCAGTGCATTATGGGAAATCCTCCAGCAGCCAGATGCTATAGCAGTATAACTAAGGGACGTGTCAGGGTCACCTGATCCAGCCCAATCTAATATTTAAAATTTGCTTTACACTTTGATTCAATGTCACAAATCTGGTATCCCAGATAATTATTTTATTTGATCTTAACCCTAGCTACTGCTAAAATTTATATAGTCTCCCATACATTCATGGCATCAAAAACTGCCATTCTCCCAGATAATGCTGGCGTCACTGACATAAGGAGCTGTTACGTGTTGTTGCCTTGAAACTCTGGTCACCGCAATCCCGGATGCTGAAACCTAACAAACCTTTTTTAGATGAGAAAATTTGGAGGTGGGAATTACTTTGTGTCTGTTATAGTATGCCACCATACTTCATTACCTATACCTTGCTAGTATTGGGTTATACCCATGTTGCTTTCAGAACTGCCTCAATTCTTTGTGACATAAATTCAACAAGGTGCTGGAAACATTCCTCAGAGATTTGGTCCATATTGACATGATAGCATCACACAGTTGCTGCAGATTTGTTGGCTGCACATCTGTGATGCAAATCTCCCAGGGGCCTAAAGTGTGCCAAGAAAATATCCTTCACACAATTACACCACTGCCGTCAGCCTGAACTGTTGATACAAGGCAGGGTGGATTCATGTTTTCATGTTGTTCACGCCAAAATCTGACCCTATAATCCAAATGATAGATAGATAGATAGATAGATAGATAGATAGATAGATAGATAGATAGATAGATAGATAGATAGATAGATAGATAGATAGATAGATAGATAGATAGATAGATAGATAGATAGATCATTTTAATAGTGGCCATATGGTGTAGGAATGTACAAAATAAATAAATGTTTGTGTTTCTGGGATTTTCAGAGTTTATTGTGAGTGTTATTTCTTTAGTGTGTTATTTGGAAAGATTAGTTTAGGGGAGAATGTGGGAAGCCACACTGAAGGACACAAATCATAATCTTGACAGGAGTAGGTGATGGAAGTAGGCGTGGTGTGGTCTTCTTTTGTTGTTGCCCATTTGCTTCAAGGTACAGTGTGTTCTGCATTCAGATATGCCCTTCTTCATACTTGTTGCTACAAGTGGTTATTGGGATGTTCTTCTCTGATCTCTGGCATCAACAAGGTACTTTCACTTGGAGAACTGATGCTCACGGGATATTTTCTCTTGTAAACCAATGATATGGTTCTGTGGGAAAATCTGAAATACTCAGACCAGCCATCCAGCACCAACAACCACACCACATTCAAAGTCACTTAAATCACCTGTCGTCCTCATTCTGCTGCTCAGTTTGAACTTCAGCAGGTCGTCTTGACCATGTCTACATGCCTCAATGCACTGAGTTGCAGTCATGCTATTGGCTCAAACCTATAAAAAGCTGGCATAGAAACACACGGATAAAAAATCAATCAATGACAAATACACAATAAAAACACTGGATTTTATTCATTCCATTGTCTTTAATCTGAATCCACAATTCCCTCAGATATCTCCTCATATTGCCTCAAGACACAGAGTTTCTGAGTAAATATTTTCCTCCTCAGTCCATCCCTCACACAGTGAGCTCTCCAAACTTTCCAGCCTAGACTCCTCTGCTGATGTGAGGCTCAGGCTTTGAGTAAAATTAGCATAATTTAGAGCGATTGTTCCCCAGCCTGCAAGCCTTCCCCACAAACTTCTTCCCAACGTGCTCCAACGAGCCCCCTCTCGCCCCGGCTTGCTCTGATCCGACGTGTGTACAAAGCACAATGTTTCAGAGGCTTGTTTTTCTTGTTCTTGAGCTCCACGGAGGAAAAAAAGATGAAGAGGAGGCAGGGCAGATGTCAGAAACTTATCCAAACATCATTGATTTTCACGGGTTCTTACTGGAGCTGGCACAGGTTGGTTTCCTGATCCGATGCCGAGGTATTTGACAGAACAACCAGGAAACCTGTCAGGATGATTAAAAATGATATGAAGGCACAAAAAGCTGTCCGCCCACACCTTTCCAGCTTGCTAACACATATTTCCGTTCAGTCCAAAAGCCTTTAACGAGAGAGAGGTACTTTGATGCAGGACTCTCTGGAGTGTTTGTACACGTGAAGAAGAAAAGGAAAGAAGCAGGCATAGGCCAGAGGAAAGAAATAATTGGCCACACTGGTCGTGTGTCCAGCTCTAGACCCTGTGTTGACTACACTCCTGCTTCTGTAAGTGTTTGACCTATCTGCCCATTTGAAAAGCTCTATCTAGGTGTATGTGCACCTACTGAAGCATGAAAGCCCTCAGAGGCAGCGTGTTAGACAGCCTGAATGGAGAGAGGTGCAAAGGGGGCATACGAATAGGATAACAGGAGGAGACCTGTCGAAGAAAATACCCATCTGGACAAACAGTTCAATCTAGCAGCAAACTTTTCCAAAAACAAGTGAAATAATCAGACGCTCGGATGAGATAATATCACTGCTTCATGGTTCGAGGAGAATCAAATGATGCAATCTTGACGCCACAGCGATATAATGTCACTTGTTTCCAGAAAACAACCGGTGCTGCATTTAAAAGCAGCCTCAACCCCCTGACTGATTGTTTTACTCCTTTTTTTAAAAGGATGCAGGCTCTGCTGTCTGATTTCACTTAATGACCCTCAAATGAACCAACAAGTGCTTTGCCAGGTGCTGAGATCTGCGACTCCCCACCAGCCTCCTTGTATTTTCAAGTGTTCAAAAAAAAGAGGCAGGTGCTTTTGTGCTGCAACAGATGTCAACGACATTTTATTTACAAGCCAAAAAAACAAATAAGACAAATCCTGTCTTTCAGCTGCCTCCATGATCACAGATTATTCATATAATTCTGCTGCATCTCTGCTTTAATTATAGACCAGCCATATTAATCTGTCAAGGAGTCAACATGCATTTGGTCACCAAAAGATGGAAATTTAAGTTAAAAACTTCATGCTTGTAAAGCAATACAAATGTTATTAAGGGGTCTGTTATGCTTTATTTTCTGTCATATATACCGTGTTAAGATGGCGGACGTTCATATTAAACATAAAGTAAATTTCAAACAATGAGCTCACTTAATGTGTGAGTGATCCCTGACTTCAGACTGCTCCAAACACTCAGTTTCAAACAGTTTTTTTTTCTGCTCATGAATCCGTATGATCAAAGAGAAAGGACTTCCTTATTTGATCTCAGGCACATACCATCCTCCCACCTACTACAGCCAATGATACGATATTACCAAGATACTTAACTCACAGAAGGCGCTTAACTTGTGAAATATATATTGTGAAATATTGTGAAAAATTAAGAATTATGCGAATCATGTTCCTAAAGGTGAAAGCTGTCAATATTTGTAACGTTAATTAGATAAAGCGTGTTCCTCTCTCTTCTGCCATGTTTATTGCTCCAAAATGGGAGTGTAAAGCACACAGGCTGGCCAATAATGTCAATAAAACCTGTCATAAATGTTGCATGCACCTGGTAAACTGAACTGTTTGTATTGCAGTCTAGCCCAACTTAAGTGAATGCGAGCATGTGGGAATATTGGACTGAAACAGGCATTCTGAACGTGAGAAAGCAAGTCACCAGTGCTCTGAGATAATGAGCTGTTACACATGAATCCTCAGCCCGTGACGTCGTCCAGGTGTTGCAAGTTAATGCAACCCTTTCTTCTGTTCTAAACATTCCCCGACTTTCAGCTTCACTTCTCTGTGAGCCTCGGTACTGTGAAAAAACATTGTAACTGTCTAACATACCTGGGTTTCAATGTTTTTAAAAATAAACCCAAAAAAAGCCCACAAAGTCTTTGCACATGAAGGATGTGAGGTGTATGTGATAGTGTGCTGTTTTCTTACTGAATTAGGAGACGTGTCCAGTGTTAGATTTCTGGTTTTGGCTGATTTAACATTAGCTTTGCTGAGTCTCGTCTCACGGCAGTGGGGTTCACTCCCAGAGTAGTCCACTTTCAGATGGCACTCCTTTGTCCCATCCCATCCACTGTTGACTTAACTGGGAAAAGAAGAAAAAAAACCTGGCGTATCACAGCACCAGTGCCAAAGTGAGATGGGTTCCACTTCTTACTTGTTGGATATATGTGCTTCTAAAGGATCCACCTGGGACCATATTTTCAAAGTGTATAAATACAAGTCTTGCTGCATGCTTAATCATCCAGATAAGGATGACTGAGCAATCATCTCTGAAGATATCACTTCAGAAACTGAGGACGTTACTTGGATGAGTGACTAAATATTTCTCTCACGGAAAACATCCGTCCAGATGAACGGAGTCAACTTTCTGCTATACTCAGTAAGCATTATTTTTCAACATCCAAGGTTAGTGTTAATATTGTGAATGCATGTTTTAATGCAAATCACAATGGTTCCTGAATCTAACCTGTTCTAGAATTTTTGAACTTTCACCTATCGAATGAAAGTATGAAACTAACCAATGAGAATCTTCCGATCCTCCAGCCAGGATTACATCTTCACGCCCAACAACAGGATATGTCGCCTCTCATCCAGAAACACTGACTTCATTTTATCTTGCTGAACATATTTAAGTTTTTAAATGTGTAATTTTTGCTCATTTGAATACAGTTTAACTGCACTGATTTATTTCTGTTGCTATGTCCATGTGTTCCTGTTACTGTTATTTAATAGCAGGGCATGAAGAATCAGTCGTGTTCACCTTACATCCCAGAGAAGTCACGCGTGCTGCTTTTAGAAGTCATTGCGGACAAGGATCAGAGAACATATTGCAGCATTTAAGCAAAGAGCGTTCTTTTATTCATCGGCTATCCCTTCAGCCTTGCTTCATTTCGAATGTGCTGAGAAGGGGATTGAGACCCAATATTGGCTCACCCCACCCTCCCTCTACAGTACATACAGAAGGAAAAGAGACATAGCAGGCAGTTGAGGATTGGAAGATTCAGCTGCTGTGTCGCATTAGGACTCACATTCCCAGATAGATTAGAACCAGCATCCGACGTACACAACAGGCCTCTCAGGGATTGGAAATACCTGGCGTGAAGAGCTGCACCTCAACATTCAAGTGTGTCCGAGAGCTACAACTGCATATGAGCCTCGTGACCTGTGGCAGATGTGGAATTGGACGTAATGACGGATGAGAACAACTCGGTACGGACTGGCTGATGGGCTCAGGGGGGGTCAGAGTGAAGGATTGCAACCAGAGAAGCAAACATGTCACTCAGAGCTCAGCAAAACACGAAGTTTCTGGATGAGAAATGGAGTATCCTGCTGTTTTTTAACATGGAGACTGTAGTCGTTATACGGATGAGTGGAGCGGGAGGTGGACAGAGGACTAAATGAGGAGTGAAGATGTAATCATGGTTGGACAGCTGTGGAGGATCTGAAGAGGCAGATGACACTACAGCTGTGCTGTTACAGTACTTCAGCTTCATTTTTTTGAGGTGTGTAGTCTGAGATTGTCAACAACCTTCTCTCAGAGGCAGAGAAAAGTGGTTCTTTGCAAAGTTTAGTTAAAACCACAAAGATTATCTGCCATCTGCAGAAGATGGCAGCTGCTGTATGACTGGGTGAAAGGTGCTGTCTCAAATTTTCTGAACATGTTTGGATTTTTTCTGATACTAATGACTTTCCTGACCACTCCATTTTACAATCTATATCAATTTATAAAGTTCTGCCACGAGATAGCAGTGTTATTCACGAGTAGACATGTTCAAAATTGCGGTATTGTCTTTCCATCTTCCAAGTTGTCTTCCCCGCCAACTGCCTCCACCAGTGAGCTCTAATTACATTACTAATAAAGCTTAATGTGATGTAGAGATGTTTGAAAAGTGCTCCAACTCATTCCTGAATGTAAACACAGACAAACTAGTCAGAGTATCACATGACAGAGACACATGAGCAGGATTATCTGAGAATGATGGCAGAGAAATGGAGTGGGTTCTTCACTCGCTGTGGATAAGTGCAGGAATCATTTTAACTTGTAATCTGTTTAACCATTGT